>JAJTUV010000311.1:2700000-2863418 GCA_021653895.1 Mastomys natalensis | reverse complement strand
AGACAGTGATCACAGGAAGGAGAGAACTTAAATGAGCAGACCGAGTGATATGGGAGGACAATTCAGTTGGTTCAGCAATGCACTGAATTCAGTTAAGTCAGTCTATCAGTTCCTGAAATCAGTGCAGTTCAATTCATAGAATTCAGAGGCAGTTTTTCCAAGCAAAGCAATTCAATGAGAAGCCAAGAGAAGCCACTTTCAATTAGTCAGATTTGAAAAGAATTTTGAGCCAGACAGCTGAGTTGAACCAGCTAGCCAGAGTTCAGAAAGAACTAGAAAGGGCAAGCTTATTCAGCAGTAAGCCTAAGAGATGACAATTACATCTGGTGAATGAAATCTCCCTTACGCTCCATGTTAGCATCAGGGACAATGTCACTAGGGCTCGAGGGCCACCCTGCAGCTGACACCAATGTCACTTAGCCTACTTCTTACCTCTCTCCTTTCTCCTCGGGATAATTTTAGACCTCTTCACTGCATCCTACCCCAGCCTGTCACTGTACGTTGCCTTTGCTCCTTCAGTGCTGGGGAAACTGAGGCCACTGGATGCTCTCTCTTTGTTCCTGATCCAGCCTGGGTCCCTCCTCTGGTGAGAACCCAAGCCTCTGACTACCACTGGACCATTCCTCTGCCTCCAAGGCTATGAGCATTAACTCCTTCCCTACCTTTCTATCTCTGTATTGGGTCTGCACTCAACACTTCCCTATGACAATCCCACCTTTGACCTCAGAATGAGTCCTTTCTTTCAACTCCTCAACCTCTTGAACCCAGCCTCCATGCCTATCAACAGCTGCTAGTGACCCTTGTTTCTCCTCTCCTGCTCCCCTCTCTCCCCCAGCTTCCCCCTCTTCCCACTAACTGTAAGGAGCCATTTCTTGTCCTGATCCCCACCTCCCACCCCATAGCACATGCCTGCTTATTCTCCCAGGTGGGCTCCCAGTCAGCCACCTCTTTGTAAAATAGCGTAGCAAGGCTGCTGCTGCCTCACCCAATGTCTTCTGGACCCATCCTGACTTGTTCAGCAGCAGCACATTCTAGCACGCTTTGCAGCCTCCCTCCTTCCATGCCCTCTTTGTCTCTCAACCTAAGGTTTTCTCTGGCACCTGGGTACATGCTCAGTTGTGAGTGGTTGCTGATGTCCAAGTGTACATGGTGACACAAACCAGAAGAGGATCCCACCTAGGCTGGCACAGATGCTGGAGGCCTGTGGGGAAAGGCCTCAGACTCTGCCTTCTAAGTGAGTGAGTGTGACCTGCACACTTTTAGGCACATCTGGGGGTGGCTTTTTGCCCTCTATGATACACAGTATGGATGCTTCCTCTCTCGGCTTTTCTCCCCGGCATCATGCTTCATTCCCTATCTACTGTTGTCCTGAGGATCACCTTCCAAGCCCTACCCTGGAGTCACCCATCTGGGACAGACAGCTCCTGAACACCACAGGAGCTCTTCCCACCAGAGAAGCTCTTTCTTCTTCTTCTTCTTCTTCTTCTTCTTCTTCTTCTTCTTCTTCTTCTTCTTCTTCTTCTTCTTCTTCTTCTTCTTCCTCCTCCTCCTCCTCCTCCTCCTCCTCCTCCTCCCCTCCCTTCTCCTTCTTCTGATATCCACTGTCCCATCAAAACAGCAAGTATCTCAATGACATTAGATTCTTTTTACTTCTGATTATCATTGTAAAACATGGTGCCCCGGGAAAGAAGACTGCTGTTAGATAGTCACTGAGAGAGGTGGGGAAGAAAATAGTCCCTGACTGGGAGGTGTCTCCAGGGTTTCTCGACTGTCTGGTCAGACCCTATATAGTATGTTGCACCAAGGAGTCTGTGCAGTCCTCTCAACGCTGGCCCTGGCCATAGAAGATCACCTTTTGTATGCCAGGCTTCTCTGTTCAACATCCCCCATTTTCCATGACATCATCTGTTCCATGCAGCCCAGAGAGCCTTCTCTTTCCTGAAGGCCTGAGAGTACAGAGTTTCCTAGTGTGTGTGTAGGGGGGGTGTGTGGAATTCCCACTGCAGTTAAATCTGAATTAACCTCTCAGCACGTGTCACTATGGGGAATCAGTGTTTCCAATTGAGGCTCACCTAGAAGGACCCAGAAAAACTGCCCATTTGCAACCAATGAAGGCAGCAGGAGGTGGGTGGTGATTGCTTTGTATTCCATATTTGGCCCAAGTGGATCCAGGGCTCAAGGTTTCCAGAGAAACAACTAAAGTTGTTGTATAGGATCTGAGCAGGATGAGGCTGGTGAGCCGTATAGCCCACCCTGGTAGGCTGAGACCTCTGAACATGTCCAGGGCACTCATGTACAGTGGTCCTGTCCCCTAAAGAGTCATTTTACAGAAAGTCATTTTACAGACCTGCAGAGGGTCAGGGTGATCCAAGGTGGCAAAGGTGGAGCTAGGCGGAGTGTGAGTCTAGACACAAACGCCCCTCCTAGACAGGGAAGGCAGGGCAAGGCTCACCTGACATCTACAATCCTTGATGACCTACTAGGCCAGTGTGGTCCTGCCAAACCTTTACCTTGTGCCTGCCATACAGGGATCTCTGATCTAGACTCAACACTAAGAGGTCCAAGTGCACTGGAGTGACAGACACCTCCCTTGGGTGACCCAGCCTCTGTTTCCACCCTCTGAACCTGTGTTTTGTTGTATGTTCACGATACATGGCTGACCCCTGAAAGGGCTGTGATGTAAGCACCAGAGACTGAAGCCGGGGGCTTATGGGCACCTTGTAACCTGGGACACGGACTCCGTGGGCCTCCATGTCATCATCTGAGAGAGGAGAGAAGGATGGCACTACCTTGAGGGGTTGTGAGGAACCAGCCTGGGTTCAATCTAGACAGTGCAGGACAGGGAGCGTGCAGACTCAACCCTTTGACTGCCGTCTCCCCAGTCACACCTTCAAGGGCTCTGCATTTCTCAGACTTGCCACAGAGCACACACTGAGGTAGAGCATGATCCGGGCACATGGCACAGGAAAACGATCCCCAGACAGGGTGGACACTGGCTGGTCCCATGAGGGAGCACAGTCACAGATGAACCTCTGATTACTGACAACTGTGAGAAAAGAGGCTGCTGTCACCTGCCAGGTGGCAGTTTCTTCCCCAGTGGCTCTCAGGGCACAGCACACTGTCCACACAGTAGGCGATTTGGATCATTCTTGACCTCTGAGCAGCCCAGAGTAAGAACACCGATAGATGCCCACACACCATCTGTTGAATTTTTAGTTATAAATCAATCTAGCACACTATGTCATAAGCTGTGTCTCATTCTGCTGTCCTGGCTGCTTCATAACAGATGGGGTAGCCAAATTTGATTTTAGAATCCTTGGACTTCCAAGAGTTAGTTCCACCTGGGAAGGTAGATTCTCAGGGAATCATGGCCAGGGAATACTGATCATGGCTTTGGACCCCATATTCTCCTCATCTTTGTATCCTGGATTCCAATAGTACCATGAAAGTGCCCCCCCTCCCCCAGTGGAAATTTCTGGTTGTGTCATGTGATTTTTTTTGCTGAAGCAGACCTGTGGGAGGACATGGGATGTTTGGAGACAGTATAAGTAGGATCTAACCACACAATGATGATAGCTTTGTTGGACTTGTGTCTTCGCTGATCTCATGTTATTGAGAGAGAGGCATGGCAGAGGACTTCTCCTGGCGTTCTGGCTGGTTCTGTCACTAAATGAGAAAGACAATCAAGACCATGTCCTGTGAAGTCTGGAGTGAACTGTCAGTTTTCACAGGGACAGAGAGTCCGCTGCTGTAGAAGATGCTTTGGCTCAACACCCACTGTCTGAACAAGAGACGTCTGTGCAGAAGTCTAGAAGGGCCACTCAGAACATGTAAGAATATCTACTCTTCCTGTGGGTCCAGGACCCCACACTGGTTCCTGAAGATCTCCAGCCTGAAGGACACCACTGCCTCTGACATAATACATCTTCTATGCCAATGATCTGATTAGCCAGCAACCTACAAGAATGTCTTCTTGAGTTCCATCTCCACTCACAGGGAGAAGTTGCTATTAACCCCGAGACACACACACACACACACACACACACACACACACACACACAATTTCAGGTTCAGGAAATTGCTGTTCAGGGTCCTGTATCAGGGAGGCAGAGATGGTGGAAGCACACACACACACACACAGAAAGAGAGAGAGAGAGACAGAGAGACAGAGACAGAGACAGATTGTGTGTGTGTCCAGGCTGGCCTAGCAGTCTCTATATTGCTGAAGATGACCTTGAACTTCTGATCCTCCTGCTTCCACCTCCAGAGCCCTGGGATTACAGGTGTGTACCACTGTACCTGGTTTACGTGATGCTGGGGGTGGAATCCAGGGCCTCCTGTGTGCTAGGCAAGCACTCTACCAAACGAGCCACATCCCCAGCTCTGGCTCATGTGCCTCTTAACTGCTTTACAGCCCAGCCCCAGGTGGCTCCCATCTCTCATCCTAGAGGTTACGATGCCTTTGTGGTCCTGGCTCACCACTTGCTTGAAGTGAGGGATTACCAACTCTATACATGATGCTTTGAACAATTTTGAAAAACTAAGGGTTATAATGACTCTGGCTGCTGTTCCTAGCATTGCTGGGACGGAGTAATAAAGAAAAAGAATGAGCTCAGGGAGTCCATTTCCCAGCCCCACGTGTGTATAAACAACCTAAGGACTTGGCAGTGTGCCCTGAAGGAGAAATCCCCTCCTGTAGCCGTGGGGCTGAGGCTGCTGAACACCAGACGGCAGACCAGACCTCTCAGGCTCTGCTGTGTGACAGTGCATGCTAAGCTTGAGCGATCAAGGCTGCTGTCCTTAAAGTAAGAACACTGATGGGGGAGAACAGGATCCCTTAATCTAAGGTGAAACTGTAGGAGGCTGTGGACACTGGATTCCTGGATTCTGGTGGGTCTATTCTCTCAAGAACATGGTATCTCTATGCCCAGTGGCACTACCACCCTGTAGTACTGACCGTCACCAGGGCAGTTCTCACCAGGACAATACCGATGCTCCTATGGGCTTGCCCATCTCTGCATCTTTGCCTCTAGAGCTACAGCCATAATCTACAGCAGACCCCTAGAGGTGAGGGACATCGTGGGATGCAGAGGAAGTATGCTATAGGCCTAAAGAACTCAGGTTTTATATGCACAGAGGTCTGGGGAATGCAGGGGGCAGGGGTTTGAAGGTCAGGGGATAATGGTGGAAGAAATATAAAGTTGGATGAGGCTGAATTGATTGATGTGGCCCATTAAACAGAGATTCTGGGTTTAATGATGCAGCTCATGAAGCTGAAGATAGTACTGTAGTGGTTGAATGAGAATGGCCCCCAGGGACTCATACACTTGAATGCTTGGTCCACGGTTATTAGAAATATTGGGAAGGATTAGGAGGTGTGGCTTTGTTGGAGCTGTGTCACTGAGGGTGGGCTTTAAGGTTTAGAAAGGCTACATCATTCCAAGTTATTTCTCTCTCTCTCTCTCTCTCTCTCTCTCTCTCTCTCTCTCTCTCTTCTCTCTCTCTCTCTCTCTCTCTCTCTCTCTCTTTCTGTGTGTGTATGTGTATTGTATGTGTGTCTATCTGTCTCTGTCTCTGTCTCTGTGTGTGTGTGTGTGTGTGTGTGTGTGTGTGGAGAGAGAGAGAGAGAGAGAGAGAGGAGAGAGAGAGAGGAGGGAGAGAGAGAGAGAGAGAGAGATTCATTTTGGACCAGATATAAATTCTTAGCTACTTTTCCAGTGTCCTGTCTACCTACATACTCCCATATTTCCTGCTTGATGGTCTAACCCCGCCCCAACTTAATCTCTTTCTTTTTAAGTTGTCTTGATCATGATGTTTTGGCATGATATGAAAGTAACTAAGATAAGAACTAATCATTGATTTAGCTGGTTGGCAGAAATGTGGATTGAGATGTCCCTCTGTGACTGAGCTGATATGAAATGCCTGATATGCCAAGGGCCAAAGCTGGAGTGAGATTCACCCAGTAAGATGTACTTTACACACCAGGATCCAGATGTGCTGTGTGGGTTAATGTTAATTATCAGCTTTACAGAATCACCCAGATGTGCCTCTGAGTGTGCTTTGGAGGATTACCTTAACTCTGTGAACTGAGGAGAAAAGACCTGCCCACTGTGGGCGGCACCATTCTCTGAATCCTGGGATCCTGGACTGTATAAATGGAGAGAGGGAGCTGGGCAACAGGATGTATCCATCCCTCTGTGCTTTCCAATGGCTGATGTAATATAACCAGCTTCTTCAAAGCTCCTACTGCCTCAACCTCTCTGCCATGATGGACTGTATCCTTGAACCATGAGCTGAAATAAAACCTTTTTCTCTTGAGGTTTTTTTTTTTTTTTTTTTTTTTTTTTGTCAGGGTGATTTGTCACCTCAACAGGAAATGAAACCAAGACATGTGTTGTAACCAGTCCTTGAGGAGTCTGGCTTTTGAGAGGCAGTGCCCTTGCAGACTTCTGCTATTGCTCCCCTCCATAGGCATAGCCTTACAGTGGGAGCCATAACTCAGGTGATAATTAGACCCCAAAGTGGCAGAGCCAAGTGCTATCATTCAACTGCCAATGGCAAGGTGAGTGTGCTTTTGATATGGACTGCAGAGGCAAAGCAATGTTCATGATGGTCTGAAAGATCCTCAGTGTTCCAAAAAGAGACACAGATAAGAAGTGTTCAAAGCCTTACTCCATCAGCGGAAGCAGCAAGGTCTTGAGGCAATAGAATGACAGTACCTGAGTCACGGCACCAGTCACAGCTCCTCAACCTATTCCTAGACTCGAGCCAGTTTATGGAGCCCACAAATAACAAGGGAGTGATGTCTCCTTAAGGAAAGACCCTCAGTACAGTATCACAAAACTCTATAGCAAATCTTTCTCTCTTCCTGCTCTGAAAGGAACTACAGTTTTTTCACAAGGGCCACCATATATTGAGGAAAAGGAAAATACAGAACTTTCAGAGAGTTCTGAATGTTGGCTCTGTATTGATGTTGAGTTTGGCAGATTCCAAGTATTTCATTGCCCTCTAGTCAGAGTACAGATTATTGAGGTCAGTTGAATTTCAGATAAGATCCAAATCATAGCAACTCATATGAGTCCCTAAGCTTGTACAATGTTCCCTTCACTGGTCCCAGAACAGATAACTGGAATAGTTGTAGACTTGGCCGTCATCACATTACCTCCTGACCTGTAGGGTGAAGGCTGTAATAGTGAAGAGGTTCCCATGGAAACCTTAGAGTTGGCTCTTCCTGGGAAAGTCCTAAAATCCTTGAAGAGCCTTTAAAGGCTAGCATTGCCATGAAGGACCTGACAGATCCCACCATATCCCCACTTAATGCCTTAATTTGGCCCATGAGGAAGACAGATGCTGGAGAGTAACTGTTGAGAGCTGTAGGTTTAATGAAAGGATGGCACCAGTTGCAGCTGCTATATCTGACACAGTTTCCTTGCCCAGGGAAATGATAGCTGATATAAGGCTATTGATCTGGAAAGTAACATTTCTTCTATCTGACCCCAAAACTCTAGGTACAGCCTGCTTGCAGGTGGCAAGGGCAGCAGTATACTTGTCCCACCTCAAGGGTTTGTCAAGCTTCTATCTCTGAGTGACAACCTAGGTTTTAGAGCTCTGGATCGCCTGCTTCTTCCACAAGGTTGTCACATTGGGCCACCATATTGATGACATTATGTTGATTGGAGCAGGGAGTGGCCATGACTCTAGGTCTGTTGACAAAGGATGTACACATTAGACCGTGGGAAATAAATCCAACCAAAATTCCATGTCCCTCTACCTCAGCGGGACTTCTGGGATTCTAGGGATATAAGATACGAAGGGATATTTCTTGAAAGTGGAAACTAAGATGTGTCTGGCCCCTCTTACCACCAAGAAAGAAGCAAAATGAGTATTGTTGAGTTAATAGAGACATAGATCACCACAAAATCCAACAGAACACCCCAGGAAGGGACTGGAGACCACATATAATCACCTGGTGAAGAAGGAGGGGGTGTTTCTGGCTAAAAGTAGAAACTGTTGAACAGGTCTTGACTGACAGCCACAGCCTTGCAAACCATAGTAGTAGATCTTCTCATTGTTGTGACAGAATACCGCATGGAAATCGATATAAGGATTCACTTCGTCTTGGCATTTGGGGAGATAGATGCTACTACCATGGAAGGGAAGGTGAGGTCGAGGGACTGGGGGCAGCTGGCCCCGTGGTGTCCACAGACAGAAGCAGTAGGAGATGAATGCTGGTGCCTAGCTCTCTTTCTCCTTTTTATTCTGTCTGGAACCCCAGCCCATCGTAGCTCTCACATTCAGTGTGTATCTTCTGGCTTCAGATTTACCTCTCCGGGAACTTCCTCAAGGACATGCCCAGAGGTGTGGCTCCCGGGTGATTTCAATCCCAGCCAAGTAAACAGTGAAACTGAACCTCCCCACAGACTTATAACTTATAGAGATGCCTTGCAACAAACTATTCCTGTATAAAACACATAAGTTGAGTGTTTAAAGGATATTTTTATTGAAATATAACTCCCATGTGATCAACTGCAGATGTAAAAGTTGTCTGTTAATCGTTGGCAGATTTGATTTCAGCTGTACCATCGCCACTGTCAAGATATTGAACATAATCACTCTCTGCCTTCTCTTGACGACCCTTCCCTCACACTGCCTCCCACCCACCCAGGAAGCCACTTATCTTCCTGGGGCTTCTATAGATGATACAGAATTGTATATCCAAGAAATCACATCAAATGTCCTCTTTTTGTCTGTGTTCTTCAATACACCTAATTACTATGCAGCTCGTCTGTGGTGTGTATCTGTGGTTCGTTATTTTTACCATCAACATTTTATCTATCTCTAGAAAATAAATGTTTAATTTTAGAGTGCTGTTAGTTTTCTACCATTATAACAAATTAAATAATTTAAAGATAATTAGCCTATACAAACAATAGGTTCCTTTTTTCTTGTGGGTTTAGAGGCACAAGGTCATGAAGGGGGAGGCCCATTACTTAGGTTTCTGGTGGGGATGCTGGGTGGTGGTGCTGGGCGATGGGGTGCTGGGTGATGGGGGTGCTGGGTGGTGGGTGCTGGGTGGCAATGATGGGGAACGTGTAGCAGACTGGATTTATTGCCTCATGGCTACAAGGCAAATGAGCAAAAAGGAAGGATGCTTTTGTGGCATGACCTGGTGACTGAATTAGGTTCCACTCCTTGATAGTTCCATCAGTTCTCGAGATCACAGTCCTAGGACCGAGCACATGGGCCACTCATGACATTCAGCATCTTGATGAGAGCAAATAATCTGGGGTTGCAGAAGTTAATGGCACTAGATGCTTCCATACACTCACACTAGGTTCTTTGAGATATAATTCATTTCATATATTTTGCTCATTTAGGGCTCAGTTTGAACATGGATCCTGGGGATCTGATCTGTGGTGCTTGATCTTATGCAGGTGGCACTTCATCCACTGGCCCATCTCCACAGCATTTAAATCTTATTTAATGGTACAGAATGCAGCCCCATAGTCTCATACGTTTGAATGCCTGGTCTCAAGTTGGTGGAACTGTTTGGGTAAGATTAGGAGGTGTAGTCTTGTTGGAGGGAGTGTGGTACTGGGTGGGCTTTGTGCGTTTCTCTTCTCTCTCTCCTCTCTCTCTCTCTCTCTCTCTCTCTCTCTCTCTCTCTCTCTCTCTCTCTCCTGCCTGTGGATCATGGGCCCTAGCCCCATGGTGCCTACCTGCCACCATGCTTCCTGCTATGATGACAATGAACTCTCTGAAACTGTAAGCAAACCCTCAAGACAAATGCTTTACAAGAGTTGCCTTGGTTGTGGTGTCTCTTCACGGCAATAGAACGGTAACTAAGACACAACCAGAGCTGTAACTTCTTCTATCACTCCTTCAGATCTTACCATTTGTTCTGAAGCTCTCTCTGTTGTTGGGTACATGCACATTTTAGATTGTTGTTCATTCTTGGACAATTACTCTCACCCACAGAAACCGCCCAACAGATGTTATTTCTTGTTCTCAATTTTGTTTTGTCTGATGTGAGTACCGACTCTCTAGCTTTAAGTGACTTCAGGTAGGTTTTTGTATCCTTCAACTTTTGTCTCTTGGGCATTTCATACAGTATGTTACCTCTGGGATATAGTTGGGTCTTGCTTTCTATTCTGTCTGGAAAATCCATTAGTCCACTAACACTTACGGAAATGACTGAGCTGACTGCCTTGATATCTACTGTCTTAGTGGCTTCCTGTTCAGTTCTTGTTGTTTCTTTATTTTTATTTTTTCTCTTGAGCTAACAACATTCATGATTCAGTTTTATTTCTTCTTTTTCTCTTGGAAGAACACTATGAGTGCTCGCCATGGTGTTTGCAATATATATTTAAATTAATCTGAGTATACCCACGCCACTCAAAAATAGTGTAATGGCCCAAGAGTGGCGTGTTTTCCATCCTGACCTCTCAGCCTGTGTAATATTTTTGTTATCTTAATTTCAAGCATACTAAATCATATAATATATTACTATTATTCTTCAGGCAGTCATTTATGCTTTAGTACAATTAAAATTAGCAAAGAAAATTCATGTGATTTTTATCTTTATTTCATTTTAAGAATTCTATTCTTTTGTGTAATCTTAAGTCTCTACTGGAGATTCATTTTGCCTGAGGAACTTCCTTTTAAACTGAGGGTGTGTGTGAAGGTCAGGACAACTTTGTGGAGTCGTTTCTCTCCTTCCACCTTTACATAGGTTCCTGGGATGGATCTCAGGCTGCTAGGTTTGAGTGACGAGCACCTTTACCTCATAAGCCATCCTACTACCTCATCCTTTGATACTCTGTCTTAGTTAGGGTTACTATTGCTGTGATGAAACATTACTTACACAAACAAGTTTAGGAAGAAAGGGTACATTAGGCTCACACTTCCACACCATAGTTCATCACAGATAGAAGTCGGGACAGGAACTTAAACAGGGCAGAGACCTGGAGGCAGGAGCTGATGCAGATACCATGGAGGGGTGCTGCTTGCGGGCTTGCTCATCATGTCTTGCTCAGCTTGTTTCCTTATAGAACCCAGGGCCATCAGCTTTGGGGTTATGTCACCTACAATGTGTTGGGCTCTCCCCATTAACTGCTAATGAGGAAAATGCCCTACAGCCAAATCTTACAGAGGCTTTTTCTCTCACTGAGGCTCCCTCCTCTCCAGTGACTCTAGCTTGTGTGAAGTTGGCATAAAAGTAACCAGCACATATTTATCACAGTAAGAGAACAAACAATAAACTCCTCCAGTTTTATTTGTCTGAGGAAGTACCTATTCCTCCCTCATTCTCTGAGGATATTTTCAGTCGAGTCTGGAATCTGGGTTTGACACACTTCTTTCCCTAGATCCTATACCACACTATACACTGCTTTTCTGTTGTCATGCTTTCTGGAAGAAAGTCTGCAGTCATTCTTATTTTTGTTTCTTAGTATATATGTCTCATTTCTTTGGGTTTCTTTAGGATCTTCTGAGTTTGTTTTTCAGCAGTTTGAATTTATCTTCAAACAACATGCGTCATAGTGAATAATAACATAGCAATCCAATGCATCCCATTTTCATTTTTAATTATGTGCCTATGTGTGTGGGTGTGTGCACATTAGTGCAGGTACCAGAGGAGGCCAGAAGAGGGTGCTAGATCCCTAAAGCTGGAGTCATAGGTGGTTGTGAGCCACCTGAATTAGGAGTCTTCTAAATCCCAGTTTATCACAATGATTTAAAATTCCCTGTCAGATACATAGTCCTATAATCTAGGCCATCTCTGGGTTTGGTTTTTGGTTCTTTTGTCTGTATATTGTTTCTTGCTTTTACCTTATGATTTTTATTTGAAAGCTGGACATTCTTCATAGGACATAAGATGCTGAGGTAAATTTTGGTTTTGTGCTTAGAAAGATTTGCATATCTTTTCTTCAGTGAGTTTGCATCTATTGCCATGGTTACTCTCAGTACACTGAAGGCTTTGCATTCTTATACGGCTACTCTACTTTCAGGTGCTGGTGATTCATAACACAAAGTCTGACCCTCAAATCTCTGCCTGGGTCTTTCTCTGCAGCTGAACACCAAGAATCATGTATCTATCGGCACCCCTCCCAAGCCCACTGCTATTTTCCCTTGGAGCTCTCTACCTTGGAAAGGTTTGTAGGAAATAGGTCTCTGATGAAATGATTAGTCTTTGGTCCCAGACAAGTGTGATATGTGGTAATCTTCAGAGGAAGAACTTGATGCATAATTGTGCCATTCTATTGTAACTGCATGTTCCTGTCATTACCCAAACCAATGCTTTACACATATGTATGTTTGTGCATGTGTTCATATGTATGTGTACATTTATGTGCATGTGTGTGTACATATATGTACAAGGCAAAAGGTCAATGTCAACCATCTTTAGTTGTTCTCCACCTTACTTTTGAGACAGCAACTTTCACTGAACCTGGTGCCCATGAATTCAGCCAGACTGGCTGCCAGCAAGCCTAGGAGATCCTCCTGTTTGTGTTTCTTGCATTACGATTGCAGGTAGGGACCACTGTGCCTGGTTTTTAACATGGGCTTTGGGGATCCAAACTCAGATCCTCATGCAAAGCACACTCATTGCCAGTTGTGGTGATCTGAGAAAGAATGGCCTCCATGGGCTCCTATGTTTGAATATGTAGGAAGTGACATTATTTGGAGGGATTAGAAGGTGTAGCCTTGTTGGAATCCGTATGGGCTTATTGGGGGATGTGTGTCATCAGGGTAGGCTTTGAGGTTTCAAATCTCATGACAGGTCCAGTATTTTCCTCTTCCTGTTGCCTGTGGATCCAGATGTAGAACTCTTAGCTGCCTATCCAGCACTATGCCTATCTGTTCTGCCATGATTCCCACCATGACACTAATAGACTAAATCTTTGAAACTGTAGAGAAAGGCTTTAGCAGTGAAAGAAACCATGGGAAACAGAAAGCTGATGAAATTGTATTTGAACAAGGGGCCCAAGTTCCAGCCCCAGCAAGCAGCACAACTTGACAGCTTCAGCCACTTGGTTCTGGTTTTAGAGTCAAGGATGTAAGAAAGGAGTTATGGATTCTCCCTTCTCAGCCCAGGAAAGACACTGAGGCCTGATGTGTGTCAGGGATGTCCCTGTAAGGAGGCCCAGAGAGGACATTGCTTGAAATCATGAAAGTGAAGCCTGGACTTTATTGTAGACTCCAAGATGTTGGAGATCTCAGAGTCATAGGATACCTGCTAAGGAAACTGCTAGCTTGGTAACCCGGAGTGGAAACAGCCTGAGAGAGAGAGAGAGAGAGAGAGAGAGAGAGAGAGAGAGAGAGAGAGGAGAGGCATTGCAATCAACAAAGCTGGAAGTAGTTGGATATCTGAAGAGTGCTCTAACATCAGACATTGGATGCAGATTTTGGAGTTTGCCCAGCTGGGTTTTTTGTCTTGCCTTGGCCCAGTATTTCCTCACCACACTCCCCTTCCTCCATTTTGTAATGATAATGTATATTCTGTGGCATGTTGGAAGTGATTAGGAGGTGTAGTCTTGTTGGGTAGGTGTGGCCTTGTTGGAGAATGTGTGTCACTTTGTGTTTCAAAAGCCCAGACCAGGCCCAGTGTCTCTCTCCCTGCTGCCTGTGGGTCCAGGTGTAGAACTCTCAGCTCCTTCTTCAACCCCACATCTGTCTGCACTCTGCTGTGCTTCCTGCTATGACAATAATGAACTGAACCTCTAAAACTGTAGGCCAGCCCGATTAAATGCTTTCCTATATAAGAGTTGCCTTAGTCACGATGGCTCTTCACAGCAACAGCACAGTGACTAAGATACCAACTGAGCAATCCCCCAGCCCCAGTGCTTGTTTTTATCTTGACTTCTTGCCTCAGATGAAATAGGTTTTCCCCAATGCCTGTGGCAATAGTTTCTTTGCTTTTTTCTCTATACATGGAGGCCTATGGCTGCTCAAGGACAGTGGGAGGTGGGTATGTTGCTTAAGGGTTTTGTTTTGTTTGTGTGTGTGTGTGTGTGTGTGTGTGTTTGTTTGTCAACTTCTCACAAACCAGAGGAATCTGGAGGCAACCTTAATTGGGAAAATGCCTCCATCAGATTGCCCGTGAGCAAATCTGTGGCCATTCTTGGATTAATGATGGATGTGGAAGGGCCCAGGCCGCTGCGGGTGGTGCCACTTCTGCGCAGGTGGTCCTGGGTGGTGTAAGAAAGGCTGAGCAAGCTCTGAGAAGCAAGCCAGTAAGTAACATCCCTCCATGGCCTCTGCTTCAATTCCTGCCTCCTGGTTCTTGCCGAGTTCCTGCCCTGACGTCCCTCCCTTTAAGATGGACTCTGATCCAACAGCTCAGCCAAAAAGAAAGAAGGAAAGAAAGAAAGAAAAAATAAAGAAAAAATAAAGAAAAGAAACAAAACAACCCAAAACACATCCCCTCCAATTGGGGGGGGGGGGCGCATCCTTTTGTCCCTTGGCCTTCCCTGGGAGGCCTCACTGGGATTTTGTGTGAAGCAAGCTCACTGCACCCTGGTCATCCCGAGTCCGCGTAGGTGTTGTGTGGAGAAGGTTCACTACTCAGAGACAGATGGCCAGGGTTCAAGAGAAACCAGGCAGAACATGCCCTGGGCACATCACCTCAGAGAGAGCCTGAAGGCAGGTATCCTAGCCTTGGTATTCTGAGGCAAGGGCCTAAAGCATTGGCCATCTCCAGGAGAAAAGAGCCTGGCTCAGATAACCAGGCCCCACCCACCTCCTGAAGACTCTCAGTAGATTCTGTAGATATTCCTGAGACCCATGAGCAAGAAAAGGCCCAGTCCAAGGCCACTTGGAGAACCTTGGAGGGGGAACACCCCTGTAATTTAGCTTTGAAGAAGTTGACCTGCTTCTCCTTTGGGGCTAATGGGGCTTCTGTATTATTGACTTCTGCTTGGGACATTCCTCTTCACAAGGCCCTGTCCTATCCCATGTCCTGTTGCCAACAACAAAGTAAGAAAGCCAGCCCCCTTGCCCTGGTGTCTGCTGCTGACCCCACTTCCTATTTTCCACCCTCAGCAAGGTGCTACCCTTGTTGCCCCCTTCAGCTGCCCCTCTTGCTAAGCAAGTATATGCACAAGCACCAGCCTTACGCACACACGCACGCATGCACCTGCACATTCATATCTATGGCAAACATGCATGTGCATGTGTGTGTTCCAGCCTTATACACACGCGTGTGCATGTGTATGTGCACATCTATGGCAAACACGCATACCTACAGACACGCATCCTCAAGGACACCCACTTCTCCACCCACACGGGTTCTCTCCATCCTTTCTCCTTGGACCTTCCCGGTGTGAGGGTCCCGCTTCCAATCTTATTTCCACATCATGAGGCTGAAGGAGAGCTGAAATTCATTTTAATCATCTCTGTCAGGAAGCCAATGTCTCCAGTGATAATGATGATAATTTAAAATGTTGTTGAATGGCTGAGTTGGAGGGGGAGGAGCTAAGGGACATTGCAGGATGAGGGTCTTGAAATGTGTTTCCTGTTCCAAGCTCCACCTCCCCAAAGTCTCCATGCCTATGTGGGAATCTCTGGGGACAGACACAGAGAGAGATAATGAGGAGCCAAGGGCCAGTTCTCTTAGGGCTGCCTCCCACAGGTGGCCCACATCTGTGGTGGCCCTCAAGGTTCTGAGGAGCAGAGTGGAACTCAAGCTCCAGTCTGCACCCCCTGCCCACGTGATCCTGGATGAGCCAAATGTAGTCTTCCTGTGGCAGATCGTAATCTGGACAGGCGTGAGTGTAGAATCCCATGCAAAAACCATTCTGGGGACCACAGGATCCTGGGCCAGCTGCTGAGATTTCTGATACAACTAAAGCCTGAGGCCAACAGTGTCCAGCCTGGCTTCCTCTCCTGCACCCCAAGCAGCTATGGCGTGCAAGTGGGACTTCCTCAGCCAAAGCCAGACTAGCCTGCTCCAGAACTCCAAAGAGAAAGAACAGCGTGAGGCTCTCTCTTCTTCGCGAATGCTTAATGGGCCCCAGGCTGGGCAGACTTGACAGTTGTAATGAAATCGGTTCATTACACCCTCTACACAAGAGCCGCTTAATGAACACGCAGCCCAAGGCTCTGAGGCCTCTAAGCAAATGCAAATGGAGCTATGTACACGGCCATTTAATTAGTGGGGAGTGGAGGCAATGGAGAGAGAGAGACACCAGAGGGTCAGGGGGCTGGGAGGAGGAAGGTGTCAGGAGAGGAGCAGAGTGGGAGTGAACTGGAAAGGGGATGGTACCTGGGGGGCTGGGCAGCTTTCCCCTGGAAGGTGGGGATCCCAGGCCCTTTTGTTACATATAGCACTGGGTGCTGGGGAAGCCACCATGGAAGACACATGAGGCCCTGCCTCTGTGGGATTCACAGTCTGATGGAAGAGGCAGGCACTTAGCCGAGCATCATCAAATCAACCCCTGGAAGCTCAGGTTAGCAGTGTGAGCTTTGTACGAGCCTGCTAAGGTTCAGGCAGAGCCCTGGGGCTGGAATCATCTCCCAGTCACAGCTGGCTGCAGGCCTGTAGCAAGTGAAATAACTTTCTATGCCCTTAGTTCCTGTCTATTAAACTGAGATCCTAGGCAACTGCTAAGAACTAATTGTTTATTAATAGACTGGGATCCTTACAAAAGTGTCTAGTATACAGTAAGTGCCCAATAAATGTTTGCTATTCTCTTAAAAGCTATAAATGGAAGGGAGAGATGAGAAGCCCTCATCTTGATCAGTAAATTAGAGTGTTTGTCCCATGGCGGGTGCCATGAAAACTAAGCACTAAAGGCCAGAAGTCGGCCATGTTGTATGTGGGGGTTCCCAGCAGCCATTGCTCTTGCACCAATCTCCCTCCCTTCTTCTTTTCTCTCTCCTTCCTCTCTCCTTCTTTCTCTCCCTTCCCCCTTTCTTCCTTTCGTTCCAACTCTCTTTATTCTTTCTTTGAAACAGTGATCCATGTAGCCCAGGCTGCCTTTTAACTCCCTATGTAGCCGAGGATGGCCTTGAACCTCTGATCCTCCCAAATGCTAGGATACAGGCACATACTGCCATGCCCCACCCCTGGTTTTATGCTTTTCTGGGGATCTAACCCGGGCTCTGTGAATACTGGGCTAGAACTCTGCCAGCTGAGTCACACCACTGGCTCCCAGTCTTGGGTGTTTGTTTGTTTGTTATTTGTCCCTGTCAGCAGGACCAAGTCCAAGTTCTTTCTCCAGAGTGGACAGCCCTGGAAAGCACTGCCCAGGCCATACAGATTGACAGCTAGGACCAGGAAGAAGTGGGTGTCTGGGGCCACAGGTTCTGTAACAGGCCTCTGGGGAGGGAGGGACAGCACAGGGCTTTGGAGCAAGGCTCTTCAGCTGAGAACCAAGCTTCCAAGACTCCAGTCTCTAACCCATCTCTTTCTGACTAGCTATTCCCCCAGGGTACCCAGGCAACTGTGTGACCCTCCTCTGAATCCCAGCCACCCTGAGAGGTGACCAAAACCTTGTCTATCCCTTCCTCTTCCTAATATAGGAACGCCCTCTCTTGGTCGCCCCCCTGCAGAGACACAGGATATCAAACTTGGGGTAAGCCCCACAGCCCCCTTCTTCCTGACCCTGGCCTGGAACCCCCTCAGGGGAGTCCCTGAACTTCAGCTGCTCTGTGCTGGTCTTCCCAGAGCAAAGAACGGCCTACCCCCGCACCCCACCATCCAATTAATGCAATTAGGAGCAGTCAGGTGGTGGGATCTGTGAGCACGGTGAGTGATTGGGAAAATTACCTCCCTGCAAACATCTCAAATTTAATTTCCTTCCATAATCTACAAACTAAATAAAGAAAGATAAACTTTGTGCTTGCCCCTTCCTCTCTTTCCACAGCCTCACCAGCTGGCCTGAAGGAGTCACGTGACTGGGCTCTTCCACCAGGGCTCAGCCTAGAGCAGTCATGGATACACTCAACAATGCATGCACACACATATTCAAGTCTGCACACATATGTAAGTTCCCCTATACCTATGCTGCCGCATATGTGAATGTACAAACATCATGGACACACATGTCTAAATATGCACATGTCCTACATGCTTGTGCTCATGTGCACTCAGCCACACAGCCATGAATGTCTGTGCGTGCACACACACACACACACACACACACACACACACAACACTCCCTAGCTTCAGTTCTTCTATTAAGAGCTGTATGGCCCTGTGTGCCTCAGTTTCCCATCTGCCACAGCATGGAGGCTGCTGCTCTTCCCTGCCAGCTTCCCTACTTCTTACACTGAGCCTAACTGACTGAAGTGGGGGAGGTTGGCAGAGCAGCCAGGAAGAGAGGGACGGTCCACCTCTGGGCAAACAGCTCTCCACCAGCCCTGTCTGGGCCCAGAGCTAAAGGCAGCCAGGCACAGCTGCCTTGCTGTCCAACCACACGCCCATGTTCCAGTGTTCACACTGAGAGCATCGTCACCAGCTTCCAGGGGTGGCTTTATCCTCCAGCGCTGCTCTGCCCCAGGCCCTTGTCTGCATGGCCCAGGCACCTCATGCACTGGTCTTTAATTTCCCTCTGAGAAGAAGCTGGTCAAGGCCTGGCTTAGGTAGCAAGAGGAGGAGTATCTGGAGTCAGGAGGCAAAGGTGCTTAAGTATTCCTGGAGTTTGTCCATCTGGGGCTGGAGCCCGCGGTCACTGTAAGAACCAGGTGGCCAGAGGTTGGGAGAGGCTTCGAGTCACCAGATGGAGACACAACCTTCAGGGAAGGCCAAGAGCCAACAGAGCAGGGCAGTCTGTCCCTGTGAGTGACAAGAGGCCCGGTAAGCCACTTCCTGTTCGGGCCTAGTTCTGCATATTCCAGGAGGGCTCAGGGTTAGAGGCTGATATGTTGCAAAAGAAGGTTTTGAACTCTGGGCTGGAAGGCTGAGGAGGTAACTGTGGAGGTAGGCTTGGTTTTGAATCCCAGCCACTGGCCCTGTGCAGTCTCCTCTTCCCCGGAAGGTTCACTTTTCTGTCACACAGGACAGGAACCTGCGTGTGGCTAAGAAAGGCACCTGCAGAGCCAGACAGGTGTTTGCCCCATCTCCTCTGCATCCCACAGGGGCTGGCATCCCGGCTCCAGGTCTGTGCCCAGCAGATGTGGGTTAGCCTGGTGTAATTGTGCGATGTTGATCCTGCTTCCATATTACATGGCAGTTTCCTCCAGACATTACTCCAGAAGGAATGGTGGAGGTCCCTAAGAAGGTAAACAAAAGGTCACTAAGAGAACAGAGCTTTGAAGATTCTTGAGGCTCCCTTTCCAGTTTTACTTAAGGGAGTGAACAACCGGAGACTCTCAGCAGCCTGATCTAGGGACAGTGGTGCTGTCTGCAAGCTGTAGAGAGGGCTCCAGGTTCCAGGCTTTCCCGAGACATCACTAGTGTGAGGAGGGCTTTGGTGATTCAACTGTCTTTAAGTCATCCATGCTCCTGTGAGTAACCCCTCACCCACACTCCTAACCCCAATAAAAAGTCATTGGTTTTCTAAGTTGGACGTTTGTGCATTTGATGCTTAGGTCTGTCGTGTGTGTGTGTGTGTGTGTGTGTGTGTGTGTGTGTGTGTGGTGTTGTTGTTGTATTGTATCTTTCCAGGAAAAGGCTGACACACACAGTGTGCCTTGCTCTGGGATGTACTCCTGCCTTGTGTAGGAAGAACAGTTGAAGGCCTGGCTGGGGCACCGTGAATAAGAACTCCAGGAAAGAGTCTGTTTGCAGAGTCTGGCTGACCGAGGAGAACCACAGTTCTGCAGTGAGACAGGAAGTTACAGGTCCTGAGGCTAATTACGTTATTTTGGGTTAGCTTCAACCCCCAAACTGACATTCCTTTCCCACCTTTGTATCAGAGCTAGCATCCTATGACTAACAGAGGAAAACTTTTAGAACTACTGAGTAGTGGTGGCGAATGCCTTTACTCTCAGCACTGAGAAAGCACAGGCAAATGGATCTCTGAGTTCAAGGCCAGTCTGGTCTACAGAGTGAGTTCCAGGACAACCAGGGCTACGCACTGAAACCAGACTCCTAACCTCTACCAACTCAAAAGCTGTATCTGTTGTCAGATCTCAGACCTCATCTGAGGCTTATAGAAAAGCTTCCCCATCTTGCTGTACCCGCCTCTCTGATGTATCCACCAATGTACGCTAACCTTGCCTTAACGTATGACGTATGACTTTCCCTGTTCTATCAAACTTCACGGACTTACTTCCACATCGGAACATGGAATCTGGAATAACCTAAATCTGTGTTCCTGGGCCATGGTCACTCAAAAGGGCTCCAGAATAAGCCATCTTTTGTTTCCTTTAAGGCGAGAGCTGTGTTTTTCTGCATGGATAGCATGAGAGCTTCCTGAAAGAGGCTGGTCGTGGCTGGCAGGTTTAGATAGAGGAAGGAAGACAAACCAGGAGGGAGGTAGCACTGGTGGGTGGGGCATTGGTGTGACCACACCCCCTCTGCATTCTGCCACCTTGTTTCAACAGGGAGCAGGCTTTGGTGTGAGGACATCAAGCTGAGGACGTATCACCCCTCTCAGGGTAGACACCAGGCTCTATTCAGTGAGAAACAAGGATCCTTGAGACTAGGTGACCCTCCATCCCTGCCCTACAGGACCCTGAACAGAGAGGTTAAGGGAGTGGCCCCCCAAGTCACCAGCTAATGCGTTGCTCTTTAACCTGCTCTGGAGGTGGGGGTGGGGTGCATCTGGATGCAGAACTCTAGACTCTTCTCCCCAGCCATCTCTCCTCCTTCACACCCACCGGCTCTCAGGCCAGGAGGAAACAGGACTCAGATCTCTGGGGGTCTAGGTCAAGTGTCCCACAGAGCCATCTCCCCAAGGCCTGGACCAGGGCTGGGCAGGGGAGGGTTAAGGGCAGAGTTGCCCTGACTGTTAGTGTTGAACTTGCAGTTTCCAGAGACCGCAGGAGCTCCCCAAGCAAACATTTTCTCTCCTAATGACACTGCAGCAGATTAAGGAGGGGCGCGTCTCCCAGCAGCATTAAAGAGCAGCCATCCATTATCCAGAATTGTCTGGCCTGGCAGCTGGATTAACTAGCCCACAGACCTGGTGCAAAAAGCCTTTCTCATTTCTGCCGTCAGCAAATCCTGCCTGGTTCCCTTGGTCCAGGTTCGGTGGAGGAAAAGATGTCAGGTATCAGTTTGGGAGGATGTTATTAAAGGCTGAGGCTCCGCTCAACATTTTTAAAAAATTCTTGCAGTCATGGTGGGTCACAAGAGGAGAACCCACGCTGCATTGGGCCATACTATACTAAAGGCTAGCTTGAGGGTGGACAGCTGTCTTCTGGTGATGAACATGAAGAGCCTCTGGGGGCCAGCATGGACACCAGTGGATGTGGTATGTCTTGATCTGTCCTCTTCCTGAATGTGGTCCAAAGCCCTGGATGCTTAGAGCATCCATGGATTCCTGGTTAGGGGTAGGTCTCTGCCTTGTCCCTGAGACTTTGGGGAAGTGACATTCCACAGTTTCCATTGATTAAGGCCCTACTGTGTGCCAGTTCATAAAGCAGCTTTTATCCAATTCCCCCATGAGTCTCCACTGCAAACAGGTATATATCGTAGATACAAGATCACCTACCTAGAGAGACAGGGTAGCACAAGCTGCCTAGTGGCCGGTTGAAGTCAGGACTGCCCCCAAATTTGTATAGTGTACTGTCTGTGCCTCAGTTTCTCAGCTATAAAGTAGAGGTATTACTTATGCCCTGTGTTACTTATGCCCTGTGCCTTTCATAAGAGGTTGGAGAGCCTCCCTGTGCCTCATAAAATATAGTAGATATGGGTGGGGGATGGCACAAATGTGCTCAGACACACATGAGTGCAAGCACAGGCACTCTTACCCTCTTGAAGAAGTCAGCATCTGAGCTTCTGGAGTCTGTGGGCCTGATTGACCCAGGAGTGAGGCCATCTACTGAGCAAGCATTCCAAAGGAAAGTCTGGGTTGGGATGAACTCAGTTGGTAGAGCTGTCGCCTAGCATGTACAAGGTCCAGGGTTTGACGCCCAGGACCACATGAACTGGGAATGTTGGGGTAAACCTGTAATCCCAGCGCTGGAGAAACAGAGGCTGAGAGGATCAGAAGTTCAAAGTCATCCCAGCTACCGACAGAGCAAAGTCTGAAGTGTGTTCTCTCTTCCTGTGTCTACAATATATTTTAAACCCTGCTGATGCTTAGCTTGCAAGTATAGACTCCATGGGGTGTATCACAGGCCTGAAACACTTTACCCCGTTCCTCATCGGGGGCATGATGCAGGCTGAGGATTGAGGCTGGTGTGTACAGATGTCCACAGCTGCGTTGAAGGCAACAGCTGATGCTTGGGAAGAATCCAGATGTCCGGCATGGGAGGAGGAAGGTGAGCATCCTGAGGCCAGCATAAGCTGTGGCTATAAAGTGTGTTGTAACACAGGACCGACAGAGCCAGCCCTGAACCACATGCTCTTCTGTGGGAGCCAACTTTGTCAGGTTTTTTTTTCCAGACAAGGTCACATTATGTAGCACAAGATGGCCTGGAACACAGCATATGTAGTTCAAACTAGCCTCAGACTCACGCATGGTGTTCTTGCTTCATCTTCCAGGCTTGGATTATAGGTGCGTCTTACAGTGCCTAGCTGTTTGTTTTGTTTTGTGTTTTCCTGCACTAAAGCCATGCATGCTATCACAGGTGTGCCTGCAGTTGGTGGGCCACATGTATCCAGAAGAGTGAGAGATGAGACCCAGCATACTTAAAAATGCTGTCATGATCCAAGGTCAAAGGTCAGATACATCTTTGGTAGGCAGTGTGCTCCTGAGGTCCCTGCCAGGAAAGGGGACTGTGGAGTAGCACCAAGCTTGGTTCAGATCTAGAGCTGCCTCTCACTTATGCCTCTGGCTCTGCTGACTTCCTGGGGAGCCATGGCCTGAGGGTGGGGCCTGCCTCTCTCCTGGAACTCTTGGTTCTGCTTTCCTAATTTTGTTTTCAACCTCTTAACTCCTCCCCATCCTATGCTCTCATTATGGACATGTGCCTAGTGTCTCAAGCTGTGGACGTCTGCATGGCTCTGTGTCCAGGTGCCAACAGGAACATTTCTGCAACTCCTTCAGTCTAGGAAAGATCTTGTCCTTGTTGTGTGGCTTTGAAGAGATGTCCAGTCTGTGAGAAGCAGTGATGGACTCAGGAAGAACTCATGGTGATCCTCCTGTCCAGGGGACCCCACTCTGCCTCACAAGACCACACTCTGCTCTTAATTGCTGTGAAGATGCTACGATGGCCAACCATCTTGTCTCATGCACACAGAATACTTGACAACACAGACCACATGCTGGGCTATAAAACTTACGCAGACGTTTCAAAGCACAGGAACCATACAGAGCATTCTCCTTGACTTCAGTGGAATGGAATTAGAAATCAATCACCAAAATGCCACCAGACACCTCAGACATGTCTAGAAATTAGACAACACGGGTCTACACAAACAGGAGGTTTATGTAGAAATCACAGGCAAGACAAGAAGACTGTTGGAACTGAATGATAATAAAAACACGTCAAAACTCGTGAGATGCAGCTAAAAGAGTCCCGAGAGAGGCGCACTGAGTCTGAAATGCTAACAATCAGAACTTTGAAAGAGTTTAAAAATCAATAATCTACATATCTTAAGTGAGAGAAAGAATAGGAACATATATTATCAGCAACAGACAAACAGTGGTGAATACCAATAAGCTGGAGCCAGTTCTCAGGAAACAGGAATGGTCGCCCTCCCAACCAGCACAAAAAGGGAAAACCAAAAAATTCCCCGCCGTTGGGAGAGTTAGGGCAGATGGACAGAGTGGCTAAGGTGGCCTGGTGTTTGCTGTTGTTTTTGTCTCAGGGATTTTTTGTTTTTCTGAGACAGTGGCTTACTCTGGAGCCCATCTGGCCTGGAACTCATGATGATCCTCCTGTCTCAGTATATACCAAGCTCTGAGATTACAGGTATGAGCCACTATACCCAGCTTAATTTAAGAGCCTTTAATAGCTTAGGTAATAATAATCAAGAATCGGATGAACACTGTCGTGAAAACGAACCCAACTGCTTCAGTGACGTGAGCAACTGTCTTTGAAAAACACAAATTATGAAAACTATCAGCGGAGCATCGAACCAGCTCAATATCTACTAAAGAAAATTGAATTTGTATTTGAAACTTTCCCATAATGAGGGCTACAGGTTTGATTGGCTTCTCTGTTGGATTCTCTTCGATGTTTATAAAATAATATTAACATTATACAAATATGTTTAGACCTTAGAAGGAGAGAGCAAGCACTTTCTATGCCATCAAAACCCATGACACAAAACCCTGATGTACACTAGAAAGAAAAACAAGAAGCCAAGGATCTGTGAAGAATACGGATGCCTGAAGCTGGGAGATTGTGGAGTGCACTTCCCAAAGCACTCACACAGAAGCCAGGGTTGATAGGGGAGGGCAGAGACAGGAGAATCCCTGGAGCTCATTGGCCAGCCAGTGTAACCAATCGGTGAGCTCCAGGTTAAGTGAACTACCTCATCTCAAGAAATAAGATAGAGGAGTGACTGAGAAAGAAACACACATGCACACTACATACACATAATTCACACACACACTCACATACACGAACTCACACACACTCAAACACATTTGCACACGTACACACGCACTCTTGCACACACACTCAGCTGCCTAGTCTGCCATAGTCCTTTGGAGAGAGCCATGCAGGAACTGGTTGGGATGCAGGTACTTACTCCCTTGTACCCACAACTGGAGTTGGTTGTGACCCTGACAAGACTTGCTCTTGATTGTAGCCGTGTGTGACACCCTGAGTGGGCTGGCCAAGCTGGGTGCTCCTGCAGAGACTGGAAGACAGGAAATTTGACTGTGGGCAGCTAGGCAATTTGTTCTGTTTTGATCTGGGTTTTTGTGCTATGCCAGAGCTCTGGGAGGTCCCTGTCTTCTCCAGCAGGAGGTCCATCTTCCTCTGAAAGGACCCATGCTATCTGACCAGCTGGGGGTTAAGTCCAAACAGCCAAACCTGCTTCCACTCCATTCAGCGCAACAACCCCAAGCTGACACTAGACGAGAGATTCACTGCAAACTTAACTTGTGCAATCATGCCAACTTTTTACGCTTCCAGATACATATTTTATAATAGAATCTTACTTTATTTTTATTTTTGGGATGCTGGGGATTGAACCTAGGACCTCATGCTTGCAAGGCAAGCACTCTACCAACTGGGCTAATTCCCAGTCTTAGAATTCTTCTCTACTATGTTCCTCCAGAAAACCAGAGTAGAGAAGGCTGTGGAAGAAAGACCACAAAAGATGCCTACAGGGGCCGGGAGGAGCCTCAGGAACCCATTGGGGATCCTCTTGTAAGCCTGTAGGAACCTAGGCTGGCTTTCCAGGAGGGGAATTTTACCACATATATCAAGTGTTTTGCAGATGTTTCAGCTATTAGCTGGATGAGCTCAGAAGTTGATCATCAAAACGAAAGCAAAGGTGAACACAGATTTGTGTCCAACACTGGCTGGCACGGGGTCGCCGTAGCAGCCAAGGTAGGGCCGCCTCTGAGCCCAACAACAGAAGGTGGATTTGCTAAATCAATTATGGGTAGAGAATGGCCCTGCAGGAACACCGCCTGCCACCGGATGCTCGACTGATGAATGTTATTTAAAATGGAACTTTCAAAGATAATTTATGTGAGAAAAGGACTTGTAAATTGAGAGCTCGAGAAAAACAGCTTACTAAATCTGATATAGGGTGCATTCCTATGCCAGGCTAATAAAACTCCGAAGGACTTAGACGAAAATACCAGCAACTGTTGCCGCTGGTGGGGATCTCCATTTCCCCTTCGGTTTTCGTGCTTTCCAAGTTTTCTAAGAGGAGCACCTGCTACTAAAACATTATTTTATATCTTTAAGAGGATGCAGCTAGGACAGACTCTGTGTAGCCCCCGCAGGGTCTTCTTGGTTAAACTTCAAACTTGAGTTTGGCTCTCGGGGTCTTCATTGGAGCATGAGCACGCTGGGTCTGGCTGGCACACAGGCTGGGTACCAGTCCTCTGCATTCTCCGGGCTGCCATGTCCGCATGTCCTGAGGAGGCAACTTTCTCACAACCTTTCTGTTGATAGGAGAGGAGCAATGTGAATGGAAGCAGGGTGAGAGGTGCCCGGGGACCTTGCGGTAGGAGCTTGAGGAGCTAACACGAGTCTCCTCGCCGCATCCCCTCATCTCTGTTCTTGTCTGGTAGTGACTGTGCTCCTGCAGCCGCGCTGTGTTCAGAAGACAGTGTTACAATGACGGTGTGTTTTAGACGATGGAGCAAAAGCAAAGAGGGAGTCTGCTATGTTGACACAATTGTGCCCGCAGCAACCATAGACAACCTAGGATTCTTACATCTACAATTTTCTTAGATGAAAGAGAGACACGATTTTAATTTATTTAAGAAACTTTCAGATTCTAATTAAACAGTCAAATTTATTTCCAGGGCCAAAGATAAAAGAAGATTCCACAGGGATTTTTAACATAATTTTAAAAAAAATCTTTCTTGAAACAGGAGAGGGGAAACTGTGGTCCTGGTGACTCCAGGGATCTTGGGATAGCCTGGGCTACCACCTAATCAGATCATGTGCAATAGCAGGAAAAGTCAACAGAACCAAGAGCCTTAATGTCCCTTTCTCCAACTTCAGCCACCTCTCTGGTGTCCAGAGCTGACCAAAGCAAGGCCAACACAGGTCCAGGTCACAACATGAAGAACTGTATTAAAGGGTCGCAGCATTAGGAGAGTTGAGAACCACTGCTCTCGGCTTTTAGCACAAGATTGGGGCTGCTGAGACATCCAGCCTCATGGACTAAACAGCTGGATTCTCAGCATCTTTGGGTGACACAGCCACTGTTGGAGTACCCAGAGGGTATTGCATAAGGCAGTCTGATAAATCCACTTTTAATAATAGTCTTTCTGTCTTCTCTTTCACCCATAGAAGCCTGACACTCGCACGGTGTCTTAGTGAGGTTTCCACTGCCGTGAACCATGACCAAGACAACCCTTATAAAGGACAACATTTAACTGGGGCTGGCTTATGGTTTCAGAGGTTCAGTCCATTATCTTCAAGGCAGGAACATGGCATCATATTCCCACTGCACACTAAGTCTTGAATTCACACGGGGGTTGGGACAGCTTTGTTCTCCTCTTTCAAAGTTTTCAGTGTCCTCTGTTGTTCACATTAACTTTAGAATCAGTTTCCTGGAAACAGGTTGCTGGGATTCGGGGTGGTATTGTGAATCTGAAGACAAGCCTTAAGAGACTTGTTGTCTTAGTTATTGTTCTATTGATGTGAAGAGACACCATGACCAAGCAGCTTAGGAAGAAAGTGTTTAACTGGGGCAGGCTTACAGTTTTAGAGGGCGAGTCAACGACCGTCATGGTGGGGAACATGGCAGCAGGGAAGCTGGCATCGCAGCGGAACAGTAGCCAGGAGCTCACACCTGATCCACACGTTGCAGGCAGGGGGTGGGGATGGGTCTCATACGGGCTTTTGAAACTACAAAGCCCATCTTAGTGTCACAATTCCTCCAACAAGGCCTCACCCCTAATTCTACCTAAACAGTTCACCAACTGGGAGTCATACTTTCAAATATATGAACCTCTGGGGACCATTCTCATTCAAACCACCACACATTTCACAACAACTTGGAGTCTGCTCAGTCATGGTACTCTCCATTTCTCCAAACCTCTTTAACTCCAGCCATGTAATAATCTTTCTCTTTTAACTTGAGTGGTGGGAACATGCGAACCTTGGGGTCAAGTCTAGTACAATTAGTAAATAAATAGATAGATAGATAGATAGATAGATAGATAGCTTCATCATCACTATTGACTTACTATATTTTTAAATGTGTGATGCCTATATTAACTAATTACATAAATTTTCATGTATAGTTTTTTTGTGTTTTAAATTTATGTGTTTGTGTGTGTGTATGGGATTATGTGCCATGTGTAGGGGTGCCCACAGAGGCCAAAAGAAACCTTTAGACTTGAAGCTGGAGTTATAGGTGATTGTGAGCCACACAATGTGGGTGCTGGGAACTGAGCCTGGGTCCTTTGCAAGAACAGCCAGTGCTCATAACAGCTGAGCCATCTCCCCATCCAGCCCTCCCTCATTTCTAGTTTTCATAGAACACTTCCACGTTGTCCCTCTAATACCTCATTTCTCTTCTTTTTATAGAAATGTCTTAAAGCAATGATAGCAATCTACCCCAATTCCATCTCAGGCAGATCGGGACTCAGGAAGGCACCTTAGGCTGTTCTCTGTTTTCAACAGTCATGCATGTACAGCTGTACACACTCTCTCACACACACACTCACACACATATGTACAAGTACATACACACATATACACACTCACACATACACTCATACACACACATACACACACACTCAAACAACATACTCACACATAGACTCACACCCACACACACATACACACACTCACACATACACTCACACATATATACACACAAATACTCCCACTCACAAACACACTCACACATACACACCACTCTCTCTCCCCCATGTATGTGTGTGCATGTGTATGCTTGTGCATATACACATGTTCACCTATTGGGTTTCTTCGAACTGTGGCTGACAGTTTCCATGCAATGTAAAAATCGTCATACACCACTTCTTAGCTCTCTCTCCAACACATCTGTTGCAGTGATTCTTGTGCGCCGTGCCTCCCTCTTGGCTTGGTCCCACTGGTCACTAAGGCCCACTTCTTCTTCTCTTTAAAGTGGTCATATTTCCTCTCTGTGTTTATCTTTTGATAATTTCTATTCTGCTCCATAATTTGTACTCATTTTTATTCTACAGCATCTAATCTTTTGATGGTATTTTAGTAAAAATCTCATATCAAATAGTGTACTCCACAGCTCTGGGAGATTTGTTGATGCCTCGAATCAATGTTTATTATTTCTCTGAATAGAGACAGTGCGCATATTATGTGAGATTTATATCTAAGTATTCCCATTTGGATGTGATTGAAGTGGTATTACTTTTCTTATTTTAAGTTTCAATTATTCATCACTACTATATTGGAAAATAACTGACTTTTGTACCCTGAGACCATACCGTGAAACTTGGGGGTGCTTATGAGGGCCACACGGTTTACTTCTACCTTATGAGATTCTGCGGGAAATTGCACAAATAATCATGCTTTTCGCAAATGAAAGCAGGTTTATTTCTTCCTTTACTAACTGTACACTGTTCTCCCAGTCCCAGAACCACCAGCATGTGGGCTAGCACTCCGTCACTGAGCCACAGCTTAGCTCAAGCTGTACACTCTTATGTATCTGTCATCTGTCTCCTCTGTCTTTCTATATGATGTCAGAATGCCTTGATAAGAGGAGAAGTTTTTGCTTTATTTCCAATTGTCGAATAACACACCCATCCAGTCTCTCTCCTTAGAGATATTATCCACGGGTTCTTCCTTCTCTCTCGTAGATGCTCTTTGTCAAGGCAAAGGAGTTCCTGATTCTTCATTCTCTGGGGTTTGCTTATGAATGGGAATTGGACTTTATCAAACATATTTTCTGCACCAATGATATTCTCATACAGATTTTCTTCTCTTGCCCACTGATTTGGGTAGATTTCAGTGATTGATTTTTTTTTTTTTAATGTTGAACCAGCCTTGCATGCTTGGAGTAATTCCTTCTTGGTCACGGTCTATAATCTTCTTTATGCATTCTTGATTTGATTATCTAGTAATTTTTTGAGACTTTTTCTGGCTCTGTTCATGAGAAGCTGTCATGTCTCAGTTCCTAACAGTACCCTTTACTGGCTCTGAGCTTGGAGCGATGATGGCCTCGGCCTGGTATTTTTAATGCAGTATTTAATGTCCTAAATTAAGATGTCAGCATGTTTTAATAGTCACCATTCTGAATAGAGATAGTATGGTGTACACAAAGCCAGTTTTTTTTTAAAGAATTGTTATTTTTTTTCATTTTTATTTATTTGTGTATAAAGTTTTCTGTGTGCATATATGTGTAGGCCAGAAGAGGGCATCAGATCCCATTATAGATGGTTGTGAGCCACCATGTGGTTGTTGGGAATTGAACTCAGGGCCTCTGAAGGAGCAGCCAGTGCTCTTAACCACTTAGCTGTTTCTCCAGCCCTTGCAAAGCCAGTTTTTAAGGCAAATATAAGAATGCCTGGATCATAGGTAAGAGCTCGGAGTTGGACAATTTGAGCTGTGTGCTGGCTGTGTACTCCACTCTCTCTTTTGTAATAGAGTCAGCACTACACAAAGATCAGTCCCTATGCTCGGCTCACTTCTGACACATGTGTTGTGTGGTTTGAATAGGTTTGGCCTCCATAGATTCACATGTTTGAATGTTTGGCCATAGGCAGTGGCACTATTAGGCAGTATGGCCTTGTTGAAGGAAGTGTGTCACTGTGGGGGCAGACTTTGAGGTCTCCTACGCTCAAGCTACACTCCGTGTGGCACATGTTCCCCTTCCATTGCCTGCAGACCAAGCTGTAGAATTCTCAGCTCCTTCTTCAGCACCATGTCTGTCATGCTGCCATGCTGCCCACCATGATGACAATGGACAGAATCCCTGAACCTGTAAGCCAGCACCAATGAAACGGTGTCCTTTATAAGAGTTGCCTTGGTCATGGTGTCTCTTCACACCGGAAGACACACATTCTTTTTCGGTACTGCTATTTTGGAACAGGGTCTCACACTATAGACCTGTCTGTCCCCATATCTTATGGAGTCTTCCTGCCCCTGCCTTCCAAATGCTGGGATTACAGATATGAGCCACCATGCCTGGTGATTACACACATATTCCACTATCCATCTGCTGCTTTGTGTTGGGGATGAAGAATTGAGAGTTTTCAGAAGCTGCCAAGCATCTCCCTTTGTTTTTGTCGTCCTCTTGAGCATACCCGGTGGGGACCAGCACATAACAGAAAGAATGTGCCAGGACTCCCAGGTTGCTCACTTTCTTAGCAGGGCAGGCCCGTTTTCTGCATGGGCAGCAGGTCCTGGATCCACTGGTGAGCATGGCCTCTCGGGGCTGTGTCTCAGATCCTCAGTCACAGATGAGGCATTCTTACCTTGCATTCATTTAAAAACTGTGATAAATATTCATGACAGGACATGGGCCTTTGAGCCCTTCTCAAATGCTCAGCTCAGTAACAGGAGCTCCATTGTTCAGTGCTCACATTGGTGCTGTCACTGTCTGCAGCCTGGAGATCTATGTCTACCTTCCAAAGCTCCATACCAACTAAATACTAACTCCAGCCAGGCTTCGCACCACAGCCTTGTAACCTCACCTACTCACGACTCCCTGAACTGCAGAGTGAGTTCAAAGCTAGCCTGGACAACTTACTGAGAACTTGCCTCAAGAAGAAGGAGTGCACATGTAGCTCAATGCTGCACACTTGCCTCAGAGAGCCCCAAGTTTAATCCCCAGTACCTCCAAAAAGTAGAACAACCCAGTAACTTCTCATTCCCTCTCCTCCCCTTTTGCCACAGCCATTTTTGCTGTTGTATTAGTTAAGGTTTAACTGCTATGAACAGACACCATGACCAAGGCAACTCTTATAAGGACAACATTTAATTAGGGCTGGCTTACAGGTTCAGAGGTTCAGTCCATTATCATAAAGGCAAGAACATGGCAGCATCCAGGCAGGCATGGTGCAGGAGGAGCTGAGAGTTCTACATCTTCATCTGAAGGCTCCTAGCAGAATGCTGGCTTCTAGGCAGCTAGGATGAGGGTCTTAAAGCCCACCCCACAATGACACACCTACTCCAACAGGGCCACACCTGGGCCAAGCATGTATAAACCATTACAACTGTCTTTCTAGGTGATGGTTTGAATAGGAATAGCCCTCATAGACTGTTGCCCACAGAGAGTGGCTCTATTAGGAGGTGTGGCCTTGTTGGAGGAAGTGTGTCGCTGTGGGGATGGTCTCCTATGCTCAAGCTACACCCAGTGTGGCATGCTGTCTCCTTCTGCTGCCTGCAGATCAAGATGCAGAACTCTTAAGTTCCTTCTCCAGCATCATGTCTACCTAGATGCTGCCGTGTTTCCCACCATAATAATGAACTAAACTTCTGAAACTGTAAGTCAGCCCCAATTAAATATTTTCCTTTATAAGGGTTGCCGTGATCATGGTGTCTCATGGTCATGGTGTCTCTTTCCAGCAATAGGAACCCTAACTGAGACTCTCTAAGTGTATGGCTCTCTGTGGCTGACCTATGTGACTGTCATAGTGTTGGCCCTGGTAGGCTGGCTTACTCCACAGTGCACACTGTCTTTAAGGTTTATCCAGCTGTGGCAGGTGGCAGAATTTCCCTCCTTCTAAGACTGGCCAACAGTGCACTGTGTGCCTCTTTGGCACTCTTCTTCTCTGCCAATGGCCCCTGGGATCTGGGATTGCTTATGTTTTGGACTCTTGTGGATGGTGCTGCCATTGATTATAGCTACAAGTGTCTGTCCAAATCTTCACTTTCAATGCTTCCAGGCCCCTAGCCCAAAGTGGTATTGATGAGTTGAATGCCTAGTCTAGAAGCTTTGTTTTCGGAGGAACTATCACACTATCTTCCCCAGCATGTGCACCAGCTAACCTTCCCACCAACAGCACACAGGGCTTTGGCTCCTCCCAGCTGCTTGCTAGCTTCTGTTTTCTGTTTGCTTGCTTGTTCAGTAATAGCCACCTTAGTGTGTGTGCAGTGGGACCTCACAGCCCCCTGTGTGTCTCTGAGGTCATATTAGGGGATATTCTAGTGTCATCTCTGTTGCTGTGATAAAATTACCCAAATAAGAAGCAACTTCATGGAGAAGGGGGTTCGTGTCAGTTCACAGTTTTAGGTTACAGTATGCCATTGTGGGAAAAGTCAAGGTAGAAACTTCAAATGGCTGGTCACATCACACCCACAGTCAAGTCCAGACAAATCAATCAGGCTTCTTTGCTTGCTTGTGCTCCGCTTGATATCCCCACTCTCACCCAGCTCTGAAACTCTGCCTATGGAATGGTGCCTCCCACAGTAGGCTAGGTCTTCCCACATCAATTAACTTAAGACAATCCTCTCTCCAATGCCTACCGGTTAACCCAATGTAGACAATCTCTCATTGAGTTTCTATTCCTGGGGGACTCTATGTTGTGTCAAGTTGACAACTGAAGTTATCTGTTATGAGTGTACTAGAATTCTGTTCTCAGGCAGTTATCACGAGCACTGTACATAAATGGGTTCCCAGGGGCAATGGCTCCACCCACAGTGAGACACTCCAGCTCACACCTGTCCCCACAAGCAATGGCTCCACCCAGCTCACACATGTCTCCGTGCCCCTTTGCACTTCACCTGCAAAGTACAAGTTCGGAGATGAAATTAGAAACAGTAAGAGCAGAGGCCTGAACCAAGTGTTGCAGTCGGAACAACAGCTCCATCAGGAGTCCAAGATGCTAAGCTGGATTCCACTAGTGAGAGAGAAGTGTTGGAGGTGGAGTTGGGCTGGAGGCCATCAAAGGCGAGAACAGTATGCAAGCCAAGCTTTGCATGGGTTCATACAGCCCTCACTTCCTGGCTCCCCACCTCTACCATGTCCTCTGCTCTGCCCCTGGTCCCTTCTCATCATCATTTCTTGATGATGGCAGTTCAGAGCCCTTATCACTGGGAATCTTTTTTTCCCAAGCTCCCTTCTCAGAACTCTGGTAGCCTTCTTGTCCACATGCTCAAGCCCATACTAATTTCTCTAACCTTCTAAATCTTTCCAACAGAGAGAGAGAGAGAGTCACGTTCTCCAGAGCACTGGGCACATAGTAAAGGACTATGAAAATGTGCCTTTAAAAAAAAATCACTGTTTGTGTAAAGGTAAATTCTTTAAGTTCTCGAGATGACTCTTCCTGATCTTCATTTGCCTGTGAGTAGTGAAGTGCTGGGGAATGATATACTCTGACTGCCTGATTGCAGTTGCTGGAGTCTCCTCTGCTGCCCAGAGCTGCCTTGGGCAAAAGATCTGTCCATCAAGAATCCAGCTGGACTGTCTTTCTGTCAGCACCAACCATATCTGGAACCTTCCACAGACAACATGAGAAGACCACACCATGATGGCAGCTGATCACTCCAGATGCTGAAGGTGAAGCCTCAGTCACGACAGCCTGAGGCAGTCTGTACCAGACATTTTGACCTCAGAAAAGATGCTGCAACCATTTCCACCTAAGCCAGAAGGAAGCCCCCTGGTGGTAGGGCTGAACTACTACTGCAACTAGTACTAAAGAGGTAAGTCTGTGATTGGTCCAAAACACGTGTCTTGATGAATCCAAACAGCTCTTCTTTAGCTAAATTAGTAAACTGCCCGTGCACTCCCTAGGTTGGCCAGGGAGTACTTCTGTCCCAAACCAACCCATTCCTGCCTCACAAGGTGCTGTGGGGTTTGCATTGCAGGGTGAGTGGGGCTCAGGAGCAGAATGCTTGCCTGACATGAGCAAGGCCCTGGGTTCCATTCCCAGCACCACCAGAAAGTTCTGGTTTTAGAAATACTTTGTTCTATGTCTCGACTCTACCATCTTCTGGATTTGTGGCCTGAGTGGGTGACACCCCCAGCCCCACCCAAACCTTTCTGTGCCCATTTGCAAATCCAGAGGTTGATTGTGCTACTTTGAAGGGCTGTTGGGAAGCTCAAAGGAGACATTAAAAGCCCAGTGAGACAATAGAATAAGTGATGGTATGCAGATATATTTGAAATTGACTGAATGGATATTGATGATAGAAATCATAACTTGTTAAAAGTAATTTAAAAGAAGAAAGGGCCAACTAGTATGGTGGCTACATGGTAAAGACACTTGCTCCAACCCTGAGGGCCTGGATTTCATCCCTGAAACCCACATGGTGGAAGGAGAGAACCAACTCCAGCGAGCTGCGCTCTGACTGCCACACGCGCATGCACACCCTTCCCCAACACTGCAAATTAATGTGACACTGTGAGAAGTAGGAAGTCTGCGTAGCCCTGTACCAATTTCTTCTTGTGGGTTTTGTATAAGTGTTCATGTGTATACAGGTATGTGTGTGTATGTGTGTATACAGGTTTGTGTGCCTGTGTGCAGATGTGTGTGTGTGTGTGTACAGTTGTGTGTATACAGATGTGTGTGTGTGTGAATATACAGGTATGTGTCTTATGTGTATATAGGTATGTGTGTGTACAGTTGTGTATGTATACAGATGGGTATGTATAGATATGTATGTTTATGTGAGTACAGGTGTGTGTGTATGTGTGCATATACAGGTATGTATGTATGTTTATGTGAGTACAGGGGTGTGTGTTTGTGTAAGATCAGAGGTTCACCTCAGGTGTCATTTCCAGTCACTATTCACACTGTCTTTATGACAGATCCTCTTACTGTGGCTATATTCCATGGGATCCTCTTATCTCTATCTCCTCAATACCAGGCACCCCCAAATTCAGCTTTTCTTCCAGGGGTTCCAGGAACCAAACCCATGAAGCACCCAAAACATACCTGGAAAATAAGGTAGGGGCTGAGCCGTTTCAGATGGCAAGGACCATGGGAACCACTGAGCAAACAGGGTAAATGAGAACACCACAGAGGATTGTGGGTATCTAGCAGAGGACTATGGGTATCCATGCTAGAGTCACCATGGTCCACTGGAGAAGACTGAACTACATTTCAATGATAGGCTGTCCATTGGAAAAATAAAATAAAAATCTAATCCAAAACCCCACGAAAATCAATTTCAGATGAATAGGGATTTAAACACAAAATGCAAAACTTTAAATATTTTAGAGGAGAACATGAACTATTTTTATGACCTCTAACAGCAAAATATTTTTCTCCCTAAGTGCTGAAAGGACGCACTATGGAAGGAAGAGATCGAAAAATCTGACTGCATCACAACAAAGATGATCTTAAGGGCCCACGAGCTAGGAGAGAATAAGCAGGCAACCTTGAATGGGGAAAGATACCACACTGTGATCAATAAACAGCTATTATCCTAAATAGACAAGGGACTCAGAAAAATCAGTAGAATGTCAACAAAGAGGGGGAAATTAGACACGAACAGGCATTTCACAGGTGAAACACAAAGACTTATAAGGGGTTGAAATTAGCGTTAGTTTCCCTCCTGGTCAGGGAAGCTGATCTCATGAACAACACACAGACAGGCATCTCGAGGCTGAGGAGATGGCTCAGTTGGGAACATACTTGATACCCAAGCATGAGAACCCGGGTTTGAGTCCCACGGCTCAGGTGTGTGTCCCATGAGTGTTTAAATGTCAGTAGCGGGGAGGCAGACACAGGGGTATGCTGAGCAGCCCGCCCACCCTACTTGGGGAGCTCCAGATTCAACAGGAGACCTTGTCTCAAAAAACCAGGGTAGAAAGTATTAGGAACATGGGAAATCAACTTCTGGCCTCTACATGGAGGACATATGTAAATGTACACACAAAACACACACACACACACACAAATAGGCTGGTATTTATGCTCACTCTCCTGGCAACAGTTCTGATACCTCGTAGACTCCAATCTGGGTCCAAAGCTGTAAACCTTACACAGCTCTGCTGAGAGGGAAAGCAGGTGCAGCCACAGAGCAAACAATTTGTAACCAACCTGTGAAGTTGAACAAACACGGTCACCACATGCCAGCAATTTCCCTCTAGAACATTCCCCCAGAGAATCTGCTATGCAGGTGCACCGGGAATTCGTGCGGGAATGTTCAGAGCTGCCTGGTCTGAACAGCAGATAAACAAGAAAGAGTTGCCCAAAGAGCGACACTTAGATACATTTGAGAGTCCTTGAGGGAAGAAGGGAGCTACAGAATGAAAATCCCGTGTGCGCAGCTCCATCAAGGAGAGGTCACGGCTGCGCATGTCCAAAGAGCACAGCCCAGAGGGTACCGTGTGAAAAGAAGAAACAGGCACAGAAGACCTCATGCACGGTGGAGACATTTCCACCAAAGTCACGCCAGCAAAGGAAACGGCATCTGCCTTGACAGAGAGAAAGACAGAGGGACACAAAATGGAGGTGAGTGTTTGCTCTGGGAGGCCGTCCAAGGGAATGGTCCTCCACATTCTGGAAACAGCCTCATTCCACAGCAAGGATTGATGCACCAGATCTTCACAGAAATCCAATATAAGACCCAATTTAAAGTGACAGATGAAAGGTCTCATGCACACAATTGAGGTTGGTAGAGACAATCTGTGCTCTCTCTGGAGTTGGGCCCCGCCCCGAGTCATTGGCTCACTTTGCCCAACTAGCTTTCTGCAGCTCGACGCATCCATTTTGAAGCTGAAGAAACTGGCTTCCAGAGAGGTTAAGCAGGCAGCTTCCCTCAGGCACACAGGAGGAATGCCAGAGACCAACCCAGGTATCTGTGGCTGGTGGTCCCCATCAGCTACTGGACCTCTGACTACAGTAGCCCTGCTTCCTGCTGAGTGGCACCCGGGTTTCTGCTGTGGTAGCAGAACCAGCCCCTCTCAAGCTCCCCCAAGCCTAGTGTAGACACATCTGCTGCCTTCTATGGGGGGATCAGTCTGGGGGAAGGGGCCTGGAGCTGGAATGGATATGGGGGTGGGGGTCTGGGGATGGGGTCCAGGAAGTAACCTAGGACCTGAGTAAGCCGTGGAGCCTGGGACTTGAAGGGAGGAAATGCCTGAGTCTGGAGGAGAAGGGAGCCTGCGGCTGGAATAAGGAGAGGATCCCAGGTCTCACGTGAGGAGGAGCCTAGAGTTGAAGCTTAGAGCTGGCCAGTAGCAGTGTGAGCTGCAGAACATGGAGAGCAAATCAGAGTCCACCTTTAGGGTTCCTGGAGCCATCTGAGCCTACCCAACTGCAAAGGGAATTAGCAGGCTAGGAATGTTCTGGAAGATCTGCAGTGTAAGAGACACAAATTAGAACAGCCTTGGAAGGCCAAGCAGTCAAACAGGGTAGGCTGCACCAGCTCTGGCACTTCCTGTGACCTGGCTTCCCTGAGGTGGTTCTTCCTGTGACTGGCTCCTTGGGTGGGTTCTTCCTGTGACCTGGCTTCTCTGAGGTGGAGTCTTCCTGTGACCTGGCTTCTCTGAGGTGGGAGTCTTCCTGTGACCTGACTTCCCTGAGGTGGGTTCTTCACCACTCTGAGATCAGTTTCCTCATCTGCACAGCAGGAACTGTGAGAATTCTGCCTTCTCAGTTGCAGGTGGGGATGGGCTAGGGGAGAGGTGCTGGTCTCCCCTGGGTGACCTTGCACGGTACATCTCCTACCCTTAGCTAAAGAGCTTAGGACGCTGTGTCCCTTGACTGCTTAATGGGAATGAGGTGGGCCCATGCCATATTCTGGGCTCCTAGGGGAGAGCTTACAGCCGTTGTGCTCATCTCTATTCCTGTGTTTGGGAGGCTTCTGTTACAGCCAGGTGTAGTTAGCCAGTGGATGACTGTTGGGCCACGCTGTCTTGTACAATCATCCTAGGTTTATAAAACTCTAAAAAGTCCCTGCCTGAGATCTGGAGTCTAACCCTTCCTGGATTCCTGCCACTCTCTGAGGACTACATCAGAGAATGCAGCCCTTGCAAGTGCCAGTCAGGGTCTTCCAGAAGGTTCTGTCCTGTGGCTCAGGGTCACTCCTGAATCCCTAAGGTGATGCCCCATCCTCTCAGCCTCTCAATAGGGCCAGCCCTGAGCTGAGCACCCAAGAACCGATCCCTGGCAGAGAGCAGCATCTAACCCTAGCCTCCAGCCAAGAGATTCACTGCAGAGACTCTGGCTCCATTGCAGCCTGACCAGGGCTGTGCAACCTTCTCTGTGGTGTCTCGACATCTAGTCCCAACATGTCACAGATGTCCATGAGCTGCTTCTGGTCACTTTTGTGCCACAGCCAGGAGGCTCCTGATGTAATGGCCACAGCCTGCATTCTGGAATCCTCATACTACTGTGTCGTCTGATCTCCATATGCTGTGCAGTTGCTACTGTCCCGTCTGTCCTTATATTACTTCTCTGTGCTGCAAAATGTCACTCACTGTGTCCCTGTGGGTCTTGCTCTGCATCTCATCGATGCTAGTACAAGGCAGTGCAGTGCCCCAGTCAGCAGGAAGTCAGTTCTGAGAGCCAGCACCCACCGTGCCTATGTCCTTACCAGCAAGTCAGCCACCAGGGTGTCCTCGGAGTCCTGGAGACAGAAGTTAAGAGCATAGACTTGAGGGTCAGGCCAGCTGCACATGAGTTGGGCTCTGCTTGCACTGGCCAGTGATCCTTACCAAGTGGCACAATTTTTGGGTGCCTCAGTTTCCTCTGGGAGATGGAATGGATAACAGCAGCACCTAGCTCTGCAGGCAGCCTGAAATGAATACGCATGCATTTGCATATGAATGTACACTTTGTGGGGAGCAGGACACAAGACCTGAATACACATCAGGCAGATGCTTTACCACAGCGCTGCTGCCCCAGCCTTACACAGGCACACATTGAACCCAGGGCCCTGAAGTCTGCTGATTCCTACAGTGCAGCTGTTTGTCCCTCATCAGTTTGTGGCTGAGGGCAGCTTCTATCTCTCTCCCGCCTTTCCTTTCTAGCTCCTGTACCATCAAACCTATCTAGACTCCAGATGCTTATTCTAGAATGTTCCTTCATGGCTGAGATTGCTCAGGCTCACCTTCAATAGGCACACTGTGATGAAAACCTGAGATTCGGGCTGAGATTTAACCCCTTACTGTGCAGTACAAGGACTCCCTATGAAAAGTGCAAGAGGGTCTACCAGATGGCCAGGAGAGTGAAGGCTCTTGCCATATGACTGGGACAGCTGACTCTTAAAAGTTGCCCTCTGACCTTGTTGATAAATTTCCTTTCCCAGGGGAGGATGGAGGATGGAAACAAGTTCTTGACCTCCTCCTAGGGTCCTAATCCTAGATCAAAACAGGATTCCACCACAGTCCACCCTGGGGAACCCGTGAGTTTATTGAGGTTACTGGCAGGAGTGTGGGTGGCTGCTGATCTCATTAAGATGGCTGCTTTGTTTGGAAAATGATAACTTACTTACTCCACCTTCCTCCAGCTCCTGGATTCTTTCTGTCCCCCTCTTCCACAATGGTCCCTGAGCCTTGAAAGGGGAGACATGGATGTCTGACTTCTGTTCTAACAAGGTACCAAACCCTCTCGTTCATCCTGTCTCCAGAAGAGTATTGTTGATGACTAGTGTTATTCCTTCTGCTACAAAACACAAATGAGAAAGAGGAAGAAAATGGAAAAATATCCAAACAGACACGGACCGCAGTTATACCGATGGTTATAAAATACAACGAGAAGCATCTTCACCGGTCATCATGTCCTTTATCCAGGCAATAGCTGTTACTTTCTACTCTGCCTTCCTTGACCGTAGGGTTTTTCTCCTAAATTCCCAGTACCAGATGCTGTAGGGCTAGCCTTAAGTCCAATCGGAAAGCTAATCCACTAGCCAGAACTTCCACTGTGAAGCATGCAGAAGCCACAGCTCTGGAGGACTCTGGGCTATAATTCTTCCCAGCAACTCTAGTAGTGCCTTCTGGTTCTCTCAGGGAGGAGACACTTCTAACTCGGTGTTATACTTGTTTCTTCAAGTCCTACAGCCAAAGCATAGGATATCTTCATCAATAGAGTCTTATCATTGAGTTCCAGAATGCAGCCAAACACGGTGGCAATAGTGTTTATTGATTAGGGTTTTCTAGAGCCCCCACAAGCCACGACTCCTAGGGAGGTGGTCCATCCCTAGCATTGAGATTGTCAATCAATAACAACCATGTGGCTTCTGGGAACATCTTGTTTTGTCCTTTGCTTACTCTGTATGGTCCAAGATATTCCAGACCACTCCCTCATCACCTCGGTGGGTAGCATTTGTACCTTGCCCAATGAAGATCCCAAGAATTCTGCAGCCGTGCCTGGTCTTTGTGCCTCTGTGAACTCAGTTTCTCATCCTTGCTCCCTCAGGCACACTCTGTGTCTCTCAAATGACTCTCCAAATCTGCAAAGCACTCAGAGGTTAGCATTATGTCATCTGTATGCCAAAACATATTTTTGCAGAGGATAAGCAGGATGAAGACACAAAGTCATCACAGAAAGAGCCACGCGAGAAAGAGCAATGCCAGAGGCCCCTGAAAATTTATCTGTCATCTTGTCATGTCCTTCAGACTACCTCACATCTTGCTAAAATTCCTCTCTGGGGAGATGAGAATAATGTCACTAGGGTATCAGGCCTCCTAAGCCACTGGGATGTGATTCTGGCCTGATGTCATGTGGTTTTGAGGTCTAAGAGAGGAGTAGAGGATATGGTCTGGGAAGAATCGGGAAAAGAGGCTCCATCTATGCATGGGGGAGGGGAAGCTTTCTGCATGCTTTGGGGTCACCATGCTCTGTAAGTAAAGCCCAATAAGCTCACTGGGTCCCCAGGGGTAAAATGGCGGTCATGCTTTGGTTTGTGGTTAGGACCTTGTGAGGATGGAGAATGTTGTTCCAGTCTCTCTCAGGAAGAACATTTTAGCAACAGGCCTCCATATGTACCTACACACACACACTACACATACACACACACACACACACACACCACACACACACACACGCACACACACCACACTAAACAAAATAAGTATTTTAAGTGTAATATAAAAATGACCAAAACACACCAAGTCTATTTGACAGTAGATTTAGGAAGCTAATAAACAAGTGAAAAGATGGCCCACCCAAGTTGGGAGGGACGCATGGCATAGCTTCTCAGAGAAATGGCTGGACTGGATCAGACCAAGCAGCTACAGTCGGGGCAGAGCCAGTCCAGTTGCCCTGCGTTGATAGGAGCGTAGGCAGGTGAGTCACCTCAAAACCAGTTTGGTGGCCTTCTCTAGACAAGCACTGACTGTGAGCTGAGACGCATCTAAGAAGGACACATCTGTAAGCAGTGGTGTCATTTGTATTAGCCCCAAAGCGGGAGCCACTCAAAATCCCCGGTTTTGTTTGCTTGTCTATTTGCTTGGTTGGTTGATTGGCTGGTTGTTTGGTTTTTGAGTTCTCTCTTGAACATTCTTAGCAAATACCTGCACATCAGTACATTTGCATCTCTATCAACTGCCACTCCTCTGGCTCCACCCCTTCCCCCTTCCCTGGACCAATCATTGTGTTTTCTAATGACATTTAGTACTCTGATTGACTGGGTCTGAGGCTCCACCCACTCAGAAACTCAGAATTCTCTTTTCTTTCCAGAGCAACGAGAAGGGAGAGGACTGAGTGGAGGGCCCAAAGGGTGGTGCTGGGCTGTGGTCTGTCATGGATGGGGTCAGAGTGAGGAACTGAGGTACATCCTGTTGGGACCTGCCAGCATCCGACACACACCCACCCTCCAGCAGCTTGGCTTGCTGCTAGATGTCCTGAGGGATTCTTGTCTCTGTCAGGGCCAGTCAGCTGGGGATGCCTGTGGTTACTGCCTTCCTTGGACCACCTTGTTGACATCAGACTGCAGAATGGCTGATTCACTGCCCATGTGGAACAGCCAGGAAGTACCCCACATACTCCAGTGCTCCCCACAGATCCCACACCCTTCCTGTCTTTCTCTTGAGTAACTCACCCTACATCTCCCCATGAAACCCCTCCTTCTTGAGAGCCTGGCTTATGACACCCAAGGGTCTGGCTTCTCCCTGTGTAGGGCATGACTCTTCCACAACTGGCTTTGAGGACAACCTGGACCTCTGAGGACCCACTCAGACTCAGGCTCCTGCCACTAACCTCAGCCTCCCTTCCATTCATGTCTTTAAAACTTCCTCATCCAGACCTCCTTCTCTTCCAGATTTGATTGACAGATGCTCCAGAGAGTGAAAAAACCAGGGTCCCCCAGGGCAGCCAGTGTCTGGTAGAAAATGCCATATCACTAGGCAACCAATAGATATTTCTTGAATTTGTGCAGATAGACAGAGCTAAGCTGATTAATATATTTTCCTTTCCCACATGAAGCCTAGGTCTACAATGGCAGCGTTCTCGCCCCCCTCCGGTGAACTGGTTTTCAGGTCAGTACAGGGCTTTATCTCACAATGACAGTTCATTAATAGATTTACGAGGGGGCGAAGACGACTTGGTCTGTCTAAAAGGCTTGTTTTGCATTTCTCTTCTTTTAATTACACAGTTATCTCCCAGACCAAAGCTCTTTGAAAAACCGAGAGAAATAGACCCCCTCCCTCCATACTGCTCCAGTTCCGAGAATGCAATTAGTGAGCACTGGGTGATGTGCTGGGGCTTCCTGCTCTGCTAGACCAGCAGCCCAGGAGAAGAGGCTGGGAAGCCCAGTCAGCGGTCACCGTGGGTGGTCAGCATGGGAGGGGATGCTCTGAGCATGGAACTCAGTACCTGGGGACAGCACTGTACCGACAAGAGCCACCATTTCTGTGGCACCTTCCATGTGCTAGCAGGTATGTCCTACTTGTGTCCTGAGGGCCACCCTCATCCCAGGATGCCTATGAATGTGACCTGAAACATTTGTAGCCAACACTAGCATGTTATAACCTTCATTGTTTCTGGTTTTAGACCCATTTTACAGACAGAGGAGTTGAGGCAGACAGCTGTATGCAGGGCCCTGGACTAGAGGTAGAAGATGGATACGGCTGTGGAAAGGCTAGGCACCCAGGCTAGGATGTAACACTAGATCTCAGAAGATTCAAAATCTCTCTCTCTCTCTCTCTCTCTCTCTCTCTCTCTCCTCTCTCTCTCTCTCTCTCCTGGTGGGTTTTCTGGGCCTCAGCTGCCTTGACTGGAAATGGGCCCACAGGATGAGTGTGTCTTAGGCTGGGATGTGTGTTGAAGACTTTGCCTGTGGAAAGAAAGATTCAGAGCTGTGTGAAGCGATGGACAACACTTGGCCTCTGGGTTCCAGAACCGAGGTTGGCTCAGATCCAGCCGTAGAGCTGGATATGTACGTGCATATGGAGCATGTCACAACTTCAGATGACCTCACCCAGCGCCTTCCCAGAGACCTCTGCCATAGAACAGACCTTAGGAAATAAGAGCAGAGTCCCTGCCTCCTGATGGCTCATATGTGACATCACAGTGAGAGTCCCTGATGTCCCCCAGACTCGGCAGTGCTGGGGGTGGTGGCAGTTAGACCATGTTGACTGAGGAGGCTGAACCCCTAGTGACTTAGAGCAGGCCTAGGCTTTCTGTAGAGACTAGATACTAAATATATTAGGGCTGATTTGGGGGTTGGAGGATGCAAAGAAAACTCCAGAAAATGATGCAGGTGTGGTGTGTGGGGGGGGAGCCCACATCTCTGCCTTCTAAAAAAATGATATAATCTAAAATGTAGTCATGAAGAATGAAGCCTGAACTTCATACAGTATTGATGTATCGTGGAAGACTTGTCTTGAGTTTCTTTCAAACACTAAAAGAAAGAGAACAAAGTTTCTAGCTCACGACCCATTCAAAAGCAGCCACAGGCTACAGGTGAACAGCTAGCCGTTGTTTGCAGACCATGGTTTATTGTTGCTTGGTGGTTCTCAGTCCCACCCCAGCCTTCCTCGATGAACCATGAAGCAATGCCCAACTCTGTCAGTAGAGGGCGATAAAGGGACACTGTGGAAGAAGCAGTTTTACATTTCTCACTTGAGGAATCTGACCACAGTGGTGCACAGAGACTGCCCAGCTCTTGGTGACCTTGCGCTCCACCCAGGGACAGGTGACCATGTCCCTGCACTGTGATGAGTCTGATACTTCCAGCTGCAGCAGCAGTACCATACCTCCCTCTTGCCTGCATCTGGGGAGATGTCTTCTACCTGGGGTACCCACAGACCAGTTCCTTCAGGACCAGCCAGCCTCTCTACCACCATAGGCTGAGCCCAGCTTTGGAGCAGGCCACTGTCAAGCTGTCTTCCTCACTGACATGCCATATCCTATATCCACATCACCACGTGGGGTGTCTCTTCACTAAACTATGACTCACAGATTTAAAAAAAGACCTAGGCAGTCTGGGGACAGCAGGGTCTTCATAACCAATGGTCAGGATGGACTCTGTCTGCCACGTGGCTGTGGCTTCTGAGAGCTCAGTTTGTTCGGCTGTGAAATGAGGGGCATCGTCCCCTCTCCCATGGGCATCTGAGACTCTGAAGTGAGTTGGGACTAGTGCGGTATGGAGTATGGGTTGAGAAGCTAGGGCCTACTCTCGGTGTCCTGGACTGTCAACCACACTGCCCTGTGTCCAAAGGGTTACATGTATCAGTATGTAAATGTCCATCAAGTTGTAGGGCAGGGGAGGGAGTGGTTTAAACCACAACCATGTCCCCCTACTTCCTTCTTCCCCTGGGAGGTCTCAACCTCAGGCCTGCCAGGCTCTGGTTTCTCTCTTCAAGTCTCTGGGGACCCCACAGGCTCTAGGAGCTGAGTTGCTCTCCTGGCTGTGTCCAGGCGCTCCCTCTGTCACCTCTTCTGTGTGGTTACTATAGCAGCCGTCACAGCTTGGGCAGGGCTGAAGAACATAGGCAGGAATGTAATGAGGCCACATAGTCTGATCTGTCTCCTATTGTCACAGGTATCATCCTCACATAAAGACTGCAGGTCATGAGCTCAGATCCCTGGCATAGGAATGCCAGCTTCTACCAGGCTGCCTGAGACCCAGCCTTGGGGTCTTTGGGACTTCTGTTCAAGTAATGTCACAAGAGATCCTAAGCTAGCTAGGGGTGTTCAGTGGTTCACACAACTGGAGTCCTAGAGGCATGATCCTGCAGGACAGAGGTGGAGAGAGCCACTGCCCCGTGGGTCCTGCAAGCGGAGCTGGCACACTGTGCTGGACCCTGAGTCCCAGACTTGCATAGGCTTGTCTGTGCAGCCTGGGAGTCTCTGCTCGCCCCCTGTGAGATTAGAGAGCCCCCTGCAGCTCCCAGGACCCCAGCCTGGGCCCAGATGAGCCCAGATCAGACAGCGTATTCCCAAAAGGCTGTTTAAACAGACAAAAGAGATGGCTTGTCCTATCTCCATGGTCTATAAGCTCTGGGCTCTGGCTTTTTTTTTTTTTTTTTTTTCACAGCAGCAAATGACTCCAGGACCCCAGCTCAGCAACTACTGAGGCAGAACTGCTGTTTGGGGGTCATGGAAATGTCCTAGAGGACCCCATGAGGGACCTGTTTCCAACATCCCAGCCACCTTCCCTGCCTGTCCCAGGGAAATCAACTTCCTTTACACAGAGCAGAACCTGACCTGCAGGCTAATCCTCCTCTGAGCCTTGGAGATGCAGAGGGTCAGACTGTGGGCATGGGAAGCCCCATGGAGAAACAGGCTCATTCTTGAGAAGAGCAGACAGACAAGGAAGGAGGGGGCTGCTGCACTCTACTCCTGCTGCTTCTTGTCTGAGCAAAATGCACTGGGAAATTTCCATCCGCATCCAGACTGTGCCCGCCTTCCTTACCGTAATTAATATCCCAGGGAAAAGATACGCTCAGCTGGGCGCCCATCTGCCAAGGCCTTGGCCTCGTGGGCTCTGTCCCTGGGGATTCAGGCTCCATTTCACCACTCTGAGGAGTGGGCAGAGGCGTCCCTGGGGATGGCTTAACCTCACTTAGCTCAGCAGACAACAGTGCTGAGGAGCCCCACAGGCAGAAATGGTGATGCGTAGGGAAAGGAGGCTTGGGGTGGTGCAGCAGCCCTGTCATCAGAGGGCGTGTGTGGGGGAGGGGAGGGACTATGAGTGGAAGAAACTGATGTCTGTGCCAAGGTCTTCCTGAGGGAAGATCCAGCCATGCTCTCAGGACATCCAGGGTCGGGTGGAGGTGGAGAATGAGAGGGTTGTCTGAGATGTCTGAGTCACCCCTTCAAGGGAGAAACTGGAATAAACTAGGGGAAGTCAGGAGAGGAAACATGGAATCCAGGAACACAACTCTACATGGCCCAAGACCATTAGCCTAGCCCACTCCTCAGATGAGGAGACAAAGGGAGATCTGGAATCTTCCTTTTCTGAACTGTGTCTCCCATACTTGACATCCCAGAATCTCAGCTTAGTTTTTACAGTCAAACATTCCTTGATAGAATTTTGAATCTCAGCCTCTGAGGATCTTGATTGTGCTTCCTGGAGTGACAGGGTTACAGTTACCTTGAGAACTTGACAGGGGAGGGGAGATAAAGAAGACACACGCCTGGAGCCTCTGTCACTACAGTCTGTGGTACACAGCCCCCCTCCTTACTGTCCTGTGAATAGCAATCAGGATTGTTTCAAACACAGGAGCTCAGCACCATCCTGGGCTACCTGTCTTGTTGGACAGCTTTGGCAGCTGATGCCAAGCCTATATCCACCTCGTTTGACTGCCTATTCTTGTACTCTGGTCCCTCATCGATGAGGAGCTGACAAGGTAAAGACAGAAATTCAAGCCAGGATAAGCCTGGCCAAGCATAACCTGACCCTTGGCCAAGTGTCGTGAATTTCCTTGGGGCAGAGTCGGGCATAGTAAAGCAACAGGCCACTGGCGGGAGAGAAGAAGATGCTCTCCTGGAGGAGGAGCAGGTCAAGGAGATGGTGGGTGGACAGGAGATGCCCTTTGGGAAAAGGATGCTCTGTCATAAATCCAGACAGCAGAAATGATACTTCCCGAGGCCTCAGCTGTAGGGTACATCCAGTCACAGCACAGTCTACAGGGAACTAGCACAGGGTACATCCAATCACAGCCCACTCTGGGAGGAACTAGCATAAATTACATCCAATCACAGCACACTCTGCGGGGAACTAGGGTACATCCCATCACAGCCCACTCTGGAAGGAACTGGCACAACAAAATAAGTCATGGAGTAAGTAGATTAAGTATAGGTGCCTCAACCCTCAGAAACACACGGGAAGATCCACGCAGGGGCTCTGTCCTCTCTGGAGCCCACCGCTTCTGCCCTTGCTTTTAACTGCCCATCCCTGAAATGAGCACCACCCAGGGCTGACCGGACGGGCTCCTGCAGTGCTATAGGGTGCCTGTCGACTACTGGGTGTGTTGACAGCCACCTAGAATGAGTCTGTTCAGGTGGCAGACCTAAACCTCATGTGCCTCTTCTCCCCTAACCCCTCCCTGACACCTTGCCATCCCCACGAAAAGGCCTGGTCCCAAGGCGGGGCCTCCCCATTCTTCCTGTGGCCCAGCTTCTTGTCTCTCTTCCTGGCAACCACACCTCCATCCTGCCTACCTTGCCCGATGGGGTTTATGCTAGTACACAGACTCTTCTCAACGTTTCCCACACCACAGCTCTCCCAAAAAAAAATCCACAATCGTGACAAATTCTTGTTTTCCAAGGAAGGATACCAGTGCCGTCTTTATCTCTTCAGCTCTGTAACAAAGGAAGTAAATCCTAATTAATAGGAGACAGAGCCATTCTGAAGTCGTTTTCCTGTTCTGCATATCACGTGACCAGCAAGGGAGCATGAAAGAGAAAGGAGAAAGACGAAAGAATGCAGCTGTGTAGCTGGTAGTGGGGGGGCCCAGCCTTTCAGGACCACAGCCAGCCAAGCCTCAGGTCATCCCTGGCCTGAGACACCAGATGAGCAGAGTGAGCAGCAGTGTTCATGTCTCCTCTTGATACCAGACACTGCTCCCTTCTGTGAGATAGGAGCAGGATTGTTCACAGGAAAACTAATGTCTCTGCTGCCTTTGGGTCAATAGTAGATGGCTTGGAAACTTGAGCCGGATGCTGCAATGTGGCACCAAGCTGTGTCTCACCTCCATGCTTTGTTCATTAGATAGATTCGCTAGTTCACAAGGGCGAGCTTGGTGCCGGTTCCCTGGGCACCTAACTGGTCTCAGCCTCCTCTTTGTCTTAGAAGGATTCTGGCTTTCACCAAGTTGGCATCTGGGTTCCTTGGGACTCAGTCTTGGCTCCTCTGGTTCTGCATGCTGCACTCTGCTTGGTACACCAGTCCTGGCCCTCCAGGTTTTGTGGACTCATGTCTTGCCTCTCTCTGGACCGCTTCCCTGCCCTCTTTGTCCTCCTCCCTCTCTCCTCCCCTTCCCTCCCCCTTCCTCTCCCCTTCCTCCTCCCCTTCCTCCTCCCTTCCTCCTCCCCTTCCTCCTCCCTTCCTTCTCCTCCTTCTTCCTCCTGTTCTTCCTGTTCTTCCTTTTCCTCCTTCTTTCTCCCTCCCCAGCTACCTTGTTTTAAGTCCTGGAGCAGGCTAGTGTTTCTGTCTCTGAACATAGAATAGATCATTGGGCAAATTGATTTATGGCAAATTGGTCATTTGGTGAATTGACCGTTGGCTCAATTGATTTCTAGCAAATCGCTGTAGAATCTCCACTGAGGCTGTTTAAAGATCCAGGGAGGTCATGCACGGACGCGTTGAGCATCGGACTGGCACCAGCTGCCACTCACTAGGTACTTCTGGGTTATTGCTGGCACTGCCCAAGCATGAGCAACTATGAATGGGCATGGAGGCCCTGCCGCTGCAGGAGGAGCCTTTGGGCACTGAGCTGAGCACTGGACCCAGTAGCCACTTTTTTCTATTTGGGAACAAGTCAGAGAAGGATCACCAAGAAAGCCAACTCTGTAGGCTTCAGAGTAGAGCTTAGAGACCCAGAACTGGGCCAGTCCCTTATTCTTCACCTTGGCCCCAGAGCTGTCCCTTCAGCACTAGACTGAGAAGGGCACAGAACCAGTCTGCCTTCGTTGTTGGTGTTGTCTTGGGGATGAGGGCACTGCCCGGGAAGTGAAGAGGAAGGTGTGTAGAGGAGAGCAGGGAAGGATGAAGAGAAGGAGGAAGAGAGGGAGAGAGGGAGGTAGAGACAAGGGAAGGCCTTTTAGAGGAACCATTTCCTCCGCAGTGAGGCAGCCCCACACCGCTGTACTGTGGTGCTGATGCTGATTGCTGTACCTTGAGTCCATGGCTGTCTTCGTCTTTGCCTGAGCCCCTACCATAGCAAATCTCTGAATGTGACAGTGATGGATGACACAGGAATGAGACACTGTTGGTGTGTCTGTGTGTGCGTGTATGTGTGTGTGATTTTCCCCTGCTGGGGTCTACAAGTATGGAGCATATTACCTTTCTAGGGTTCCTTAGAAGCCTCCCAAACAGAGCCTGGTCCCCTTCTGCCCAAGTGGGACAGCAGGTGACTCACAGGACATAACGATTTCCCAGGATCCTCAGTTTCTCTCTCACTGTATATTATTGTGCCTGCCGGACTATGGCGGAGCTGGCTGCAAAGTGACAGAGAGCCAGCATCTCAACGCCCTTTGCTCTGACTTTTATCCACCTGATTGCATGTGGCTGGAGCCCTTGAGGCTACTCAGCTGGAGAAATGTCAAAACTGTATTAAATTATTGGACATGAATGAGCAGTAAGAGAACACTTGTCGCCCGCTGGCTGCCAGGTCCCCGAGGCTCCTGCACAGTGGTGGAGATCAGCCTCCTGATCTGTCAGGGGTCTGAGTGGTCACCCCTTCTCACTGTCCTGCTCCTTCACCACACCTGTGCAACTGGAGCTGGAGGAGGCTGGGTGGATCCATCCACAGTCTGTCCCAGCCAATGGTTACACACCAGCCCCATTAGTCCCATCCAGGTGGAGGAAGTACATTGCCCAGGGAACAGTTCACTGAAGGTAGCTCAGAGTCTTCGCTCCCCTTTCAGTTTTAGGGGTATAGTTAGCAGCAGTGTTGGGTGTGGCTGAGATCTGATAAGCTATTCTGTTTAAAATGTGCAGTTTGATGAGTGTGACACACACATGCATAGCTATGAAACCGGCCCCACATCATCACATCCATTGTCCCAAATCTTCCTTGCAATCCCAGCACCCCTCTCCAGCCACTGTCCGTCTGTCCATCTGTCTGCTGCCATGAGCAATCAGATTTCATTTTCTGAGCCTTTATATAAATGGAATCCTACAGTGTGTGTGCCTGTCTAGCTTCTTTCATATCCCATGAGCATCTTAAATTTAGCTGTGTTGTGGGTAGCAGTAGTGCGGGTTTTCCTTCTTTTACATTTATGTAGTGTGTGGCACAGGCATATGCCTTATGTATGTTTGTACCACAGGAGAAAGACAGGGGACCTCTTTTGGGAGTTGGTTCTCTCTTTATACCATGTGGGTCCTGGGGACCAGTCAGCCTTGGTCACAAGCCTTTCTACGCACCAGAGCATATTTGGAAGTCCAGAGCATGTGTGATGAGTGTATGTATATGGACACTGTTTGTCCTGAGTGTGGAGGAAAGAGGACAACTTGGGGGAATTGACCCTGTCCTTTTGCCATGTGACTCCTGGGGATTGAATTCAAGCTGTCAGGCTTGGTGGCAGATGCCTTAAATGTTGAGCTATCTCAAGGCCAAGGACGATGAATTTTAGCTTTGAATGATGCTCCATTGAACAGAAGCATAACAACTTGGTTCTCCATTCATACCCTGAGGACATTTAAGTCACTTTCAGTCTGGTGTTACAAATGCAAGGGTTGTAAGCCTTCGCATACAACCATTTGCACATGCATGCACTTTTATACAGATCAATAACGAATGGACCCAATCAAAGGTGGATGCATAGTGTTTAAGAAGTTGTCATACTGTCCTCTAGAGCAGTCCATGATGGGGCACATGCGTGTAAGTCTCTGTCCTCCATCTTCCCCAAATCGCCAGTCCTATTGGGACAGACACGGCTTTCCTTCAGTATGAGTTCGAATCTTGTTGGTAGCACTGACCAAACATGTGCACTTTTACCTTTCCATCTGGCTTCTTTTTGTTCTTGCTAAAGTTGTTTAATTTTGTTAACTGAAAGTAGTCTGTATTTAACATTCAGAGCTTTCTATATGTGTGTATTTTTAAACATCTGATTTGCAACATTGTCCTCTCAATCTGCTTCTCTCATGTTTCCTTGAAAGAGGTTTTGTGTTCTGATGAAGTCGAGTCTGGTTCTTCCCCCTTTCAATGCTTTTGTTTACATATTGAGTCTTCGCCTAGCTCAAGTCAAAGGTTTCAGCTTTTTTGACATAAAATGTTGACTCGTTTCATAAGTTCCAACTTTAGGTTCTAGTTAATCTTTTATGACTTTTATATTCTGTGCGAGTGGTACTGTGTTTGCATGAGACATCGTTGCTTGCAAAGATGTGGGAGATCTGTTGATCTCTTTATACTTTGTCAACAATATCTGTGTCTGTGTGTCTGTGTTTGTGTGTGTATGTGTGCCTCTCTGTGTGTGTCTGTGTGTCTGTGTGTGTGTGTCTTTGTGTGTCTGTACTCTCTGTATGTGTCTATGTGTATCTGTGTTTGTTTGTCTGTGTGCCTCTCTCTGTCTCTGTGTCTCTCAATGTGTTTGTCTGTCTATGTCTCTGTGTGTGTCTGTGTTCATCTGTCTATATCTCCATGTGTGTCTATATCTTTATTATCTTTGTCTCTCTCTCTCCCCTCTCTCTCTCTCTCTCTCTCTCTCTCTCTCTCTCTCTCTCTCTCTCTCTCTCTTCTGTGTGTGTGTGTGTGTGTGTGTGTGTGTCTGTGTGTCTGTGTGTGTGTGTCTGTGGCTGTGTCTACTTCTAGGCTTTCTGATTCTGCTGTTCAGTTCTCTCTGCTTCCCAACCCCACACCATCGCACTTACAGATGCTGTACAGAGAATGCTTCTGACTATACAGCATCTAGACGTTTCTTCCCCTTTGTCCACTCTAGGTTCTCTGCATTTCCACATGGCTTCTAGAAACAATTGATCCAGTTCCATGCCTGCTAGCATTTTGCTTGTGATTGCATTTCATCTGACGATTAGGGGAAGGCTGATGAGTTCATAGTTTGGAAATGAGATGTTTTTCTATTTAGGTCCCTGTTTCCCTAGGCCCTCTAAACCCCACTCCATAGTGTATTAGAGTCCAGGCTTAGCACATACTGTGTTGAGTTTATCCTTGCTATGTAAATCTTATGCTAGCATACATGCTATTTTAAATCTTCATTTCTAGGTTGTATTGCTTGCTATTCAGTATTGATCTTACACCTCAAAGCCAGTCACTTTTTCTGTAGAGTCTATTAGGTTTTCTACACAGGCAACCTTGACATTGATGTGCATTATTTTTTCCTGTCTGATATACTTGCCTTTTTTTTTTCTTGCCTCTGTGTTTTAGTTGGGACCTCTAGGGTGTGTATGAACAGCCACTGCAAAAACAGACATCTATCTTACGCCTTGGCTTTATTTTCGTATCAATAATGTGGTTAGCTAGGGCTGCCTGTACATACTTGCTTTGCAGCTGAGCGGGAAAGCTTCTAGCTTACTGATAATGAATTCATATTAAATTTTATTTAAATAATTGGCACCTATTTTGATGATCACGCTGTTTTCCTTTTCCAGCTCCTTAATATGGTGAATTACACTAATTGATTTTCAAATGTTGAAACTCATCTTGCGTTACTGGGATAAACCCAGCTTGCTCATGGTGTGTTCTTTGGAAGGAAGTTGTTAAATGTCCATTACGAATCTCCTGCCTCTATAATCATGAGGGATATGTCTTGTGTTTTTTTTTTTTCTTCTTGTCACGTGTGTCTGATCCAGTGTGCAGGGTGAGGGGTGGACACAGGCTTCAGTTCTCTGTAGACTTAGGTTGAATGTTAATGACATTCTTAAGTGAATCTTTTGGGACAGGAGACTGGGGGGGGGGTGTTGTTGATAGGTGTGGCTGGATGTGAGTGCATATGGCTCATTAGAAATTATTATTGTTATTTTTTTAATGGAAGACCAGTCTGGTCTACATAGTGAGTTCCAGCATAGTCCAGGCTCCACAGAGAGATGCTGTTTCAACAAACACTGCAATGTCTCTTCGGTTTGATAGTTTCTTCTGTAGTTTGTTTATTTAGGGGTTTCTTCCATTTCAGCCAAGTCTCCTCACTTGCTGATATAAAGTCCATGGCTGTATCCCCTCCTGTGTATCGACTCAGAGTGCTGCTGGGCGTCTCCATCTGACACTAGTCATTTTTAACCTTTATCTTTGTATTTTATTCTTAAGTCATCTGCCTAGAGCTTTATCAACTTTGTTAACTTTCTTAAGGAACTAACTTTGGCTCTATTGATCTCCTTATTGGCTTTCGTGATTTCTATTTTATAGATTTCAGTCTTTCCCTTGATTTTCCATTCCATTTATTTATATTATTTACTTGTGTGTCTGTGTGTGTGTTGTGAGTATCATGTGTATATTGTGTGTGTTGTATGTGCTTGAGTATATGGTAATTGTGTATGTGTGTGTAATGTGTATGTGTGTGTATGTGTGTGTATGTGATGGTGTGTGTATGTGTGTACGTGGTGTGTGTATGTAGTGTCTATATATAGAATTGTGTAGTATGTGTTGTATGATGTGTTGTGATGTGTGTGATGTGGTGTGTATGTGATGTGTATGTGTGGTGTATGTATATGTGTGTATAGTAGTATTGTGTATGTTGTGCATGTTCGTGTGTGGTTTTTGTGTGTGTTGTATGTGTTTGAGTATATGTGTAAGTGTGTGTGTATGTACATGTGTATTTGTATGTATGTGTGTGTATGTGATGGTGTGTGTATGTGTGTATGTGGTATGCATATATATAGTATTGTCTCTCTATATATAGTATTGTGTACTGTGTGTGATGTGTGTGCGATGGTGTGTGTGTGTATGTATGTAGTGTGTATATGTAGTATTGTGTATGGTGTGTGTGTGTGCGTGAGTGTGTATGTGTGTATCTGTGAGAGTACATGGTGTGGGGTGTATGCTGTCTGGCTGTGCGCTCATGTGTGTAGAAATTACATAAAGGTCAGAAGAAGGCATCCAGTGTCTTCCTCTATCACTCTCTGCCTCTCCCTTTGAGATGGAATCTCTTCCTGAATCTGAAGCTTGAAACCAGTAAGCCCCAGAATGCCTGCAGTCTCCAACCACCTCCCCCCAAAGCTGAGTCATAGACAAGCACAGAACACCTGTCTTGTTAAGTGGGTGCAGGCTTCTGAACCCCAGTCTTTCTGGTTGCACAGTCAGTGCTCCTAATGGTTAAGGGATCTCTCTAGCCCCTTTCCCCAATCCTTAATATGAGAATGTCAACCTTTGGATTTAAAACATCCCCAAATGCCCACAGGGTAAAGGGCAGTTATCAGTTATCAAACCGGGACACTGTTAGGAGACAGCAGGACCTTCAGGAGATAGAGCCCATGGGAGGAAGCTGGGTCATTGGCGGCTCTCCCTGGAAGGGCTGCGGGCTCTCGTCCTTTCCTGTCTTTCGTTTTACTTCTTGGTTCTCGTGAGGAGAACAAGCTCCCTCTGCCACACACTCTTTTCATGATTGTTACCATCAAAGGCCCAAAACACTGGGTCCAGAGACCCTACAAGGAAAACTCTGGAACAATGAGCAAGGTAACCTTTTCATCATTAAGCTGTTTGCCTCCGGTGTTTTCTCACAGCCGCAGAAAACTACTGAAGCTGCTCACTTGAACTCGTTCTTGTTTTAAAAACTTAGCTATTTAACATTTGGAGTTTTTCCAATCAGTAGTATCTTGCAAATTTTGATAATTGTTTTCCTGATTGGGCATTTCAGGATACTATAAAATATTGATTCCTTCCTTGACCCATGGGATATTTCAACTACCTTATTTAACTTCTAACTATCTTCAAACTTCCGCAGATATTTTTCTGTTATTGAGTTTTACTACCGTTGAGGTCAGAGGGTAGAATTTGTATGTCTTCAATCGTTTACAGCTATTGAGCCTGGGGTCTGGTCAATACCGGAAACTATTCTGTGCTCACTGAAAAGCATATATATCCAACTCATTTGGAATGCAATGTCAGTTCAGGTCAAGTTCATAAATGTTGAATCTCCCAAATACATAGGACTTCCCATGCCAGTTCATCAATAACAAAAGGGGGCATTGGAATACTTTGTTATAATTCTGCGTTGGTCCGTTTTTGGTGTAGGACTTCTGGGTCATGAACCACATGTATGCTTATTTAACTTTCTATAGACATGGCAACCCCTCACTCGCAGTAGCTGCACTGCTTTGCCTCACTAATAGCAGGGTGCAGAAATTCTAGATGACCTGCTTCTTTGCAAACCTTGGTATTTGCAACCATTCTAACAGCTGTGTGCTGGTCACTGGGTATTTTAAAGGCAAGTTTATTTATTTATTTAGAGACAAGGCCTCCAGCTTAGGCTGGCCTTGAACCTGGTTGGTAGTCAAGGAAAAGATGGCTTTGAACCTCTGATGCTTCTGTCTCTACCTTCCACTTCCCATGAGCTGGGATTACAGGCATGCATCAGCTTGCCTAGTTTTATGTGGTGCTGGGGATGGGACGCAGAACTCATTCATGCTAAGCAAGGGCTCTGTCCACTGAACCATACCTCCAGTCTTCAACATGACTTTGTACATGTGCTTTGTGTATGTATGTGTGTGTGTGTGTGTGTGAACATATTGGCCTGCGGGTATGCGTCTGTAGGCCTAAAGTTGACTTCCTCAGTCATTCTCCACTTGTATGTCCAGGCAAGCTCTCCTGGAGCTCCGTTGAAGGCTGTTTCTAGCTTGTCTGAGATCACCTGTCTCTGGGTCTTGGAATCACTGGAGGGTCATCATGTACATTCAGCCTCTGTGTAGGTCCTAAGGATTTGAACTCGGGTATTCCAGTTATGAAGCATGTGCATTATTTGTTGAGCACACCCCCAGCTCTGGTTTCGGTTGCATGTCTCTAGTGGCCTGTCATACTGCATGTCCCTCCAAAAGCACCCGCCATCTGCAGACGTTCTTTCGTTAAAATAGCTCTCTGACCCTCACCCACCATATCCAGAGTTATCTGAGTTGGACAAAGTCCAGTTTATCAAGTTTTCCTTTGACAGATTTGAATTCTTGATCATGCTGTTCTTGGAAAGGCAGCGTGAAAATCTTAAAAAACAATATAAGAATAAAACCAAAGATGACAGTCCAGTGGACGGTCATGTGACATCATGAACGATGTCATATCACCTCCAGTCTCAGACACTATGAGTTTCAAAGTTCTCAAATAGCCATAGGTTTGTGAGGAAAACAAATATGAATCCAGGGGGCTGCAGTGACTATTCAGTGGTAATGCTTTTGCCAAGGTCCTGAGTTCAGTTCCCAGCACCTGTAATCACTTACCTGTAACTCCAGTTCTAAGGAATCTGATGCCCTTTTCTGGGCCTCCTTGGGTATTGCATTTGTGTGTTACACATGCAGGCCCTCTCAGATACACTTAAAGAAAGCAGGAACACAGCAAACATACTTCTCAGTTTTAAGACACATTTACCCTTCCCCCACCCCCCACCTTTTTGAGACAGGTCTCACTGTGTATTTCTAGCTGGCCTAGAACTTGCTCTGTAGACCAGGCTGGCTCTGCCTCCCAGGCTCTGGGACTAAAAACGTGTGCAACCATGCCCAGTTCATTTATTCAATTCTTTAAAAACAGATTTTATTGTTTAGGACAGTTTTTTCATTTATAACAGAACTGAACAGAAGGCACAGAATTCTCTGAACTTCCTGTTCCCACAGAAAGCAGCCTTCCAGACTACCACCCCCACCTTAGTGACCTGGTGCTGCCACCTCTCAGAGCCCCGAGCCAGCACTCCAGCTCCCTCTGGGAGTCCCATAGGTGATGTGTCTGGACAAATGTGTAAAGACTTGTGTCCACCTTGGCCACTTTGTTTCTCGCTAACAGATGCTGCTGCCTTGGGGAACAGGGAGCCAAGCATCTGCCCCCCCCCACACACACACATAGCCAGTCATGCTGCCATGGGAGGAAATTCCTGAGTTTGTCAGGAGAGGACATTGATGGGTGCAGGACAGAGGGCTCTCCCAGGGGTCTGAACTTTTGAGTAGGACAGAAAGTGCTAGAACAGTTGAAGGCACTTCAACCCCTTTACAGGGCCCTGGTTCATTTTCTTCCCTTCCACAGGAGATCCCTGGAGAGCTCGCTAGGCTTGAAAGCTCACTCTGTCGGTGTGAGCCGGTGTGAGCCGGTGTGAGCCGGTGTGAGCTGATGTGAGCCGGTGTGAGCCAGTGTGAGCCAGTGTGAGCCAGTGTGGCTTTCTCTTGCTCTTCAGTCATCATAGTCTTCATGAGTCTCTGAAGCTGCTAAGATGGTTCAATGGATGAAGGCTCTTGTGCTATAAACCTGCTGCCCTGAGCTTGAAACCCACAAAAGGTGGAAACAGAGAGCTGACTCCCCAAGGCTGTCTTCCACCATGACGTGAACCACATGAGGTGGCTCACATGCCTCATGTCCCATGTCACAAGAACTCACTCACAAATGATCTTACACACACTTGAACCAAGAAACAAAAAGACCTTCTTGCCCACACATCATTCTCCCAGGACTCTCGCTTCTCCCTGGAAAATGAAGCTCAGAGAGTCACACAGTCTCTTGGAGCAATTTCAGGACCACAGCTTGGACTGCCTGCCCCTAAGTCTCTGACTATTCCAGCTAAGGTGTTGTACCCTAGGCTGCTTGGCTTCGGGTACCTGGCATCAGTGCGGGGTGAGCTTCGGTGCCAAGCAGCCTCTTTTGTCTCCAATCTGGCCTCTGCTTCTCTCCCGTGATTCCAATTTCAGGAGCAATTTTTTTTTGTCTGTGTTTTTAATTCTCTTGTTTTTCATTATGCTTTCTCTCTGGGTAATCTGAGGCTTGCAGGCGGCTAAGTACGACGTGTACATTAAAATGAAATGCAATAAAAAATAATTGAACATATTTCTTTCATGTCTGAGTGGTGAATTAATCTCCCTGGCACATCCTGCTTCCTCTTTGTTCCTTCTGCGTTTTGTCTGAAACTTTGTTCCCTTCCCCCAAATCTCTGGGATCTGAACAGACGCCTCCTCTCTGGCCTCTGCACATTAGAGACACATACACATTCCTGACTCTGCAGCCTGTGTCCTGCTGTGGATAACCTAGATCCCCAAGGCTTAGGAGAGACTGGCTGTCAGTGTCCACATTTGTGAGCACCCAGTAGGGGAGAGCACCAGTTGATGTGAGGGAATCGGGTGGCATTCGTCAGCCACAAGCAAGGTGCAGTAGAACAGCAAAGGAGTCTTTTATTCTGCAGTGAGTTCTTTAGGAAGAAAATGCCTTCCAGAAAAATCTTTCTTCGTGATCAGATTTACCCTCAACACCCCCAAGGGCTGGTCCAGACTACAGACATCTGCACCGCTCAGACATCTCTGGAGAAGGCGGATGGGACAGCTGGTATGGATTGTCCCGAGATCAGGACAGGTGCATGTCTGCTGCTGCAGCTTGAGCTCAGAGGTCACGTGTGAAACGGGAAGGAGCAGCCACCATCCTCAGTGCTGGCTGATGAGTGTCCTGGCAGTATGGAGTCTGGTTGACAGAGAGTCTCATTCTGAATCTCTGCTTCCTCCCACCTCCTGCTGGGATCATGTGATTCATCAGTACTAGACCTACACTTGTGGCACAGCTGTCCCCTAGGGCATCTGCCATGCTGGGAGGTTGTGAAGGTGACACGGGGGGTTGGGGGGTTGACAGTGTTCACACTGTACTATATAGCATGGTGGTTTGGCTCATCTTCAAAATGAGCTCACGGCAGGCTCAGGAGTTCATGCGTGTACGTCCTTCCAGAGAGGCAGAGCCCTGGCTGCTCACACTCCCATGATTCCCACCTCCCTGAAGGGAGATGCTGCTTTCATTCCTGCTTTACAACTGGGAAAAGGAGGCTCAAGGAACTGACCCCAGGCCCACTGAGGGCAAGTGATGGTCAGATCATATTACTATGCTCTGTCATCCTGCAGGGTCCTGGATGGAGCTGGATCAGGACCTGGCAGGTGCCATCTGCATCCAAGCTGGTGTCTGAGCTGGTCTCTCAACCCAATCCTCCCTCTGTCTCCTCAGGCTCCCAGGAACCTGCCTGTGACATGGGGAGCTCACCCTTCCTCCTCAGAGCCAGAATGCATTCATTCTGTGTCATCAGAAGTGGAGGATCCACAGTGGCCAGGCTGGTGTCTATGTCCTGCTGGTATTTAAGAAGCCACACTAAGTTATGCAGAACAAAAACATATGCTAATGATGGATAATTATTCTGCATATTCACAGATGGGTCATACTGTGTAAAACCCACTTCCCAGGTCCACACCTCCAGACACACCAAGCTCTGTAGCTGAATGGAGACTCCTTGCTGTCATTGTAGTGGAAGTGCTGGCACTGTACACTCCTGGGGGCCTCAGCTGCTCTGGTTGCTACCCACACAGACCTGTGTCCACTGCTGCCCTGCCCAGCTTACCTGGCCCTCTCAGCTTCCTGGAAACACTGTTGAGTCCCCTGGGAAGGATTGGGGAGACCAAGGAGAACCATATTCCCACTCTGTGAATAGGGAAGCTACAGCCCATTGACCCATTAGTCACCCTACTAGTCACCCGAATGTCACTGTGTAAAGTCGCACACACCCAGTCAATAGTCCATCACTAAGGGAAAATTTAAGGCAGGAATCCAGAGGCAGGAACTGAAGCAGAGGCTATGGAGGAGTGCTGCTTACTGGCTTGCTCCCTATGGCTTGCTCAGCCTGCTTTCTTATAGCACTTAAGACTACCAGGCCAGGTCTCAGTGAGCTGGGCCCTCCCACATCAACCAAGGAAATGCAGCACAGGGTTTCCCACAGGCCAATTTGATGGGGGTCACTTTCTTAGTTGAAGTCCCCTCTTCTCAAATGGCTTTGGTTTGGGTCAAGTTGACATAAAACAAGTCATCACAAGTCTGTAAATTCCAGGCAGTAAAGGACACCAGCAATCTTTCAGAGGGCAGGGGAAGGAAGTGGCAGAAAGGGGCACAGGGAAGACCAGGAAAGACCCTACTGAGCAGGTGACTACTGTTATTTGAAGTTGCCCCAACATGGGTTAGAAGCTCAATCCCACACCCGGGGTATTGGGAGGTGGGCTCAAGTGGGTAAGGCTTAGGTCAGGAGTCTCCACCTTCACAAGTGGACTCAGGCAGACTCTAAAGGGGCTGGAGGCGGCACAGATGCTCATGTAGCCTCATTACACGATGCCCTCTACCCAGGCAGATGCATCAAGAAACCCTTCTCAAACCCAGCCCTTGACCTTGGACTTAATGGCCTTCAGAACCCCAAGTCCCACACGCTGCTGGTACTTGCTGTTTGCCGCTCTGGGCTTCTGTGATGCTGCAGAGGATGAAGAGGTAGTGAGGAGGGTGGACCAAGGGAGGGGAGGACAGACGCAGGTTGGAACTTGGCACATTGCCACTTCCTTGCAGACTTGCTGCCTGGAAGTGGGACAGAATAGCATAAATGTTGTGGATAGCCTCAGCCTTGTACTTTGATCCTAGTTCCCAGTGGATAGCCACAGCCTTGTATTTTGATCCTAGTTTCACTTTCCTGGGAGGGGCTCAGAGTATGATTGAATCTGTACACAGGTGATGTCTTGTAAACCTTCTGTCCAATTAAAACTTGTAAAATAAAGGCTAGAGCCAGTAATTGGGCAGTAGAAGGGGAGGCGGAGAAAAAGGCTTAGGGGAGGAGAGAGTGAGAAGAATTCGATATAAAAGGTAAACAGAAGCAGAAGCAGAAGCAGGAAGAAGAAGAAGAAAGCAGAGAATGAAGCGAGGAACATGATGAGGAGCCGGAGGTGAAAGGAACAAGCATGCAGCCTGAATAAACTGCAAGTGATAAGGGATCTCATACCGGGGATTAGAGTAGTGTAGTGGTAAATCTGCCCAATCTAGGCGTGCTATTTATACCACAATTATTGAGCTGTGTCTTCCTTTACTGGTCTCCTTCAGTAGGAGAGCTTACAGCAGTAATTTGGCGGTTTAAATAATCTCTACTGCACATACAGACAGAACAGCGTGGAAACATAGCAGTGCAGACAAACGTGGAGATGGAACATTGATCTCTGCAGAGCTTCTCACCTGAGCCGCGGCCATCTTACCGCCAACCCCACGTCTCTGAAGGCAACACACTAGAGAAACTGAGTCACAGGGATCCCAGTGTGTATATTCAGGGCCACAGCCACCACTGTCCCTGAAGTTCCCCACAGCTAGTCTCTATCCATTTGCCTGTCCATTTAGCAGTATTTACTATGTGTTGACTCTGAGCCAGACCAGGGTGTAGGCTGGAGGTACATCTGGGATAAAACTGGTACAAGACAACTACCAGACTGTTTTACAGCCCTCTGAGATACTATAGCTGTATGTGTGTGCCTGCCCTGGATTTGTCCCTTACAGTGAGGTCCTATGCTGAGTGCCTTGCATATATTTATATATGTTGATGTATGTTGATAACTGACCTGCCTTCACCCTGTGGGCATGAGGGATTCTTATACATATATATGGCTATCACAGAACACACACACACACACACACACACACACACACACACGATGCTAATATATGCTATATATTTGTCCCTTGCTCCTGGAAGGATGCCTCCAATGTCCCCTTTGCAGTGAGGCACCAAAAGAGAACTATAGCTCACAGCAGCAGACCTAAGTTCAGGACTCTTCCTGCCTGTTCCACATGCCTGCACCTCTGTGTCAAGTTGCTACCAGCTGCCCCAGTCCTGTGGTGTTCAAGTTCTGAAGATCAGAAGTGTCTGTCCCACAAGACTAGCTTTGTTTGGTGGACTTTCCCTGGTCACTTGGAGCAGGACCTTCAGTATGCTCCTAGAACTTGATGGTTTAGTTCCTCCTTACCCTGTCCACTCACTTGCCCAAGCTCACCTAGCTTGCCCAGCTCCACCCACTTGCCCAAGCTCACCCAGCTTGCCTAGCTCCACCCACTTGCCCAAGCTCCACCAACTTGTCCCAGCTCCGCCCACTTCCCAGCTCCACCCAACTTGTCCAGCTCCACCCACTTGCCAAGCTCCACCCATGCCAAGCTCCACCCAGCTTCGTCCCAGCCCCACCCACTTACCCAAGCTCCACCCAGCTTGCTCAGCTCCACCCAGCTTGCCCCAGCATAGCCTTCAATGAAAACAAGCTTGTCCTCAGCAGTCACCGTTGGTCCCCAGCCCACTTCTCTTTGTGACCATGTCCGCATAGCCTCAGTTGTTTCCAGAACCTAGTTGAAACTGAACTTTATGGCTGTCACAGGACATTATTGGTCTGTGACGGTGGGACTCAAGTGGGTTGTGCGAGGGCTATAAATCTGGCTAATTCAGAGCTGACAACGAACTGAGGAGACAGCAGCTGCCCTCCTCCCACCCGACTCCATGCTGGGCCTGACAGGTCTCTACTCAGTGAACAGCATTAGTCATAGTTGCAAGATGGTTGTTTCTGGGCTCCTGTGGGCAAGGACACTGTTTCTCTCAAACCACCAGGCTGAGTTCTGCCGCCCTACCCCGCCAGTGCCCTACAGTGAGTCCCCGGACAGCTGCTGAATGGCCAACCCTGGGCCTGACTTGCAAGATGAGGCTACATTTTGATCCCAGATCCTAATGCAAGAAATTTCATTCCTGTAGAAGGCTCTCAGTCACAGGGCCGGAGGCCGTGGATTTCATTGGGTAGAGTAAAGCTTTGGGTATCCACGGCTTTCAGAGCAGACCCTATTACTACGTGCTGATACTTTTGGCAAGTTACTCAATCTCTTGGAGCCTCATTAATTTTCCCATTTGTAAAATGAAGATTTTAACAATGACTACAGCAGGTTGTGCCAAGGATTTGATAATATGAAGAAACTGGAGGCAGATTCCTGGGCTCAACGGACACTTCCAAGGCTGTGTGCAAACCCTGGCCCCTCTGTGTCCCAGGTCCTCCTGTGTAACACCGAGACACCACATTCTCTGAGATGTCTGACTCAGTGAACCTGGGCTCATAGGGACAGGCACCGTCCCTATGCTATTCTTCTGCTCACAGCCTGTCTTTAAGCATCCTGCTTCCCAGTACAAGATCCAGGCAGAGCAAAAGCCTACACTGGGCTGAGCAAAAAGAGCAAGGACTTGGGAACACACTACCTGGGCTCAAGGCCACCATTTCTGAGCTTAAATGAGTAGCTAAGCCTCTCTGAACTCCGGCTTCTTTATCTGTAACGGGGGAGAGTGGGCTGCCACAGCACCTGTTTTCCGGTTGAAGTAAGATGTGTGAGATGTTTAGTGAGAAGCCTGCACTGGAGAAAGCCCATCCAGGGCCAGCATTTACTATTTCCACCTGAGGGGGGTGCTGCATGGAGGGGGGGTCTCTGAAGTCTCCCTTTCTGCTACCACTTAAAAACCAAGAAACTGAGGCCAAAGGCTCTAACTAAATTACACATTTGGGAACAGACGCAGCATGGCTGTGCTAAATTATGCAGAGCAGACAATTAGAGAAGAAGCAATCTATAACAAAGAGCTAATGGGGCGGGACAGAGGCCGATTGTCCCAGAAGCCAAGGAGGAAGAGGGCAGCAGTGGATAGTGCTGTCCACTGGGAGCACTGGCTGGGCCAGCAAGTGCTCCTCGCTGTTAGTAACTCTGAGACTTCATTTTATGTGAGTGACACACTCTTCTTGTAAAACACTCAGAATATGCAGGTGGTGTGCAAATCATGGCCATCGCTCCCCCTGCTGGAACACTTGGGAGGCTGGCTATGCAGTCTGGAGATCGCTGAGGTACTGGGTTCCTGTAGGAGGAGGGGACAGGTCTGTTTGAATGGCTTCAGAGTAGCCCCAAGGTGGGGACTGTGTTGGGCAAACTGGCTTGGAAAATAGGCAGGTAGTTGAGGGGTAGGGCAGAAATGGCAGAACCTGGCACACAGGGCAAGGTGGCTGGTGGATCTGTCAGGCCTTTAGCACTAGAATAAGATGGGTAGAGGCAATGGCCTTCTGTCTCAGGAAACAGGGTCACTTTCTGATCGTGTTGCATGTCTGTGAGGTCAGCAGGGAAGAACTGGTTTCTCACAGACACAATCTCTCTGACAGAGGCATTTCATCTTAGTGAGTGTGTCTGCAGTTTTCTATGGTGTCCAGACTGAGGGGGACACTCCACTTCATTGCATTGGCCTTCACAGAGCTCTGGTCACCCCCAAGATAAAGACAGGGGGAGGGGCATGTGTGTCCTGTGGGCTGAAGGAGAACTGGATTCTAGCGACCCCAGCTTCATCCTCTATTCATTCAATGTCGACTCTGGGCGTCTTACCCCAAGCTCCACTCCAATCTGTCTTCTGACGTTCTGGGAATTGCATAATGGCCCACACTCTAACTGAATTCCTAGTTTTAAAGCGTGGATGGTTTCAGTTGTTTATCTTTCCTAAGTAACATCGCTGTGGCGTTCATCCTTGAATCTTCTACAAGGAGATAGCAAAATTGCAGGAGCCTTTAAAATGAATACCAGCTATTTGGGGAGAGCATGGTTCTCTTTATGACTTCAACACAAACCCAGATCTGTTATCTTCTCAGGCTCTCCAGGCTACTGTCCTGATCCCACCAACCTCGTGCTTGGACTATTACAGTGGCTCTGCCTCTGGCTGGCTCCCTTCCCCTACACTGACCTGGTTCTTCTCTGCACAAAGCAGCCAGATTGACCCCAGTGAGACCTAGGCAAACAGGTATCTCTTCTCTCAGGTCCCAGTCCGTAACCTCACGCAGGCACAGTCTGCTGATTGCAGTCCTGTCCTGTGGTCTCCATCCGTTCTGTCAGTTCACTTTATAGTCCTCCCTCACCCTCCTCTTTTTCCCTCCTCCCCTTCTTGCTGGACACTGATCTGCAGACCCTGTCCAGGCTTTGGCCAGCTTTTTCCTCCAGTGTAATCTCTTCCCAGGTCTGTCTCCTTTTTTGTCCCCTTCAGTCTTCCTTCAGGTGTTCCCTGCCCTGAAGCCCTCCCCTCTTTGGTCCTGGGACCCTTCTCTGCTCTTCTTGCTGTCTTTATCTCTGTGGGTCTGCCCCTGCAGCTCCTTGTGGTGCTTCACGATGTTGCAGAGGCACGAAGGACATGGCTATGCCTGCGTTCACCCAGGCTCTAAGGGGTTTTTTTGTTTGTTTGTTTTTTTGTTTTGTTTGTTTGGGCTTTTTAGTCTCTCTCTCTCTCTCTCTCTCTCTCTCTCTCTCTCTCTCTCTCTCTCTCTCTGTGTGTGTGTTTGTGTGTGTGTGTGTGTGTGTGTTTCCCACATACCCTAGAAACATCTTCTCACTACAAAAGCTGATCACCTCCGGCCTCATAGATAGACAGGTTCTGTTAGGGTCCAGAGCCAGGACCCCAGCATCACCCAACCAAGATTTCATGCATGTGTGACACTATTCCAGAAGATTCCAGAAAGAGCATAAGAATGCCCAGAGTGTCTGATGACTTCCCGTACCATGGAGGAACTGAGGTTTGGCTGGTATGTGAGGCACATCGGGTGGTCTCATGCTCTCTCCTTGGGGCCTGTGTGCTCAGTATGTGCAGACAGTAAAGCCTGGCCAGCTCCCTATCTCCAGTCTCTGCTCACCATCAAGACTCACAGACATTGTCTCCTACAGAAACCTAGCCACCTGTCTGCCAGGCACACCGGAGTATATAGAAATGCCAAGGACTGTCCAGTCCTGTGCAGGGACCAGCCGCTAGGAGGTCTCTGTGCTGGGGAACAGCGCCCCTGCTGGTGAAGGCTCCAGGCAGAGATGGACCTGCAGATGGCGCTGCCTTCTCCAACTCTGTTTCCCCAACAGCCTAGTCCAGCTCCATCCTGGCATCTGGCTAGCTGCTCCATTCCTGCCTTCACATTCCCAGCCTGAAGGACCACCCAGATTACCGTCTTCTAACCAGGCTTCTTCAGTTACCAAGACACCACCTCCAACCGCTCCTCCATCAAGCCTATTGCCCTGATCAGAGGCCCATGGCTTCTCTCATCTTCCCTCCTCTCACTCAGATCCCACCAGCCATCCATTGTCAACATCCAGAACGTTCCTCAGACAGATTTCCTGCCCCCAAGCATTGAGCTAGAGTCTGCCATGCTCATCCCTTCTTATGCTGCTGCCTGTGGCCAGCTCCTACTTCAGTCTTCATGGCCACCAGGGGGGAACCTTACAGCCACGTCAGACCCTTGGTTGGTTTCCTGTAGTACTTGAATTAAATCTAGATGTTCTCCTTGCCTGATCTTGAGGCTTGTACAGTCTAGTTTTGTGGTCCTTGAGGCTCAGGTTGTGGGGTCAGGGAGGCGTGGGACCAGGAGGGGGAGGAGCAAGAGTTGGCTTGAGGTGTGCCAAACCTTAGAAATTTTCTTCTGAGACTGGCAGGAGTAGGATTGCTCCCCTCCCCCAACCCACCCTGGGCCTGCATATCTTGGCAAACTTGGGTCCATGCCCTTGCCTCCCCAGAGGAGGTAACATACCTGCTAGCCAGGTTAGTTTTCCTTGCCCCTTCCTTATAAAGTCATTTCCAGAAGCACCTGGAATTCCTCCTCATGTTAATGAGACATCCCCAGCACTCTGTTGTAGCAGGATATTCCCCCACACACATTTGCAATAAAGCTTGGTGATTGGACAGTATGGAGGTAGGCAGAGTGAGGAGTTGGGAGGAGAGAAGGAGAGGAAGGGGAGGAGTAAGAGGCTATCGACCATGGAGGAAGACGATGGGTTGAAAGCAGTCCTGGGTAGCAACTTATATCTAAGGTTAGATATTGGGTAACAATTCTAATTGTGTGGGCATCTTGTTATTTGATCATTTCCAAATACATTGGATAATCTTTAAGCGTTAAGAGTCTTCATTCTCCCGGTTACGACGAAGATGGTGGATATTGTCTGGGGTTCAGCCAAGCTTTGTGGATGCAGTGTGGGGATTGGCAGAGCCATCCCCCACACTGGCGTCTTGTGGGTGCTAGGGCCGGTGTTTCTAGATAGCCAGAGCCACTGTCCAAAGCTGGAGCAGCAGTAAAATGGCGGCTGCCCGGGACAAGCATGACAGACAGAGCACCGTATTCTAAATATCTCCCGATACATCCTGCCCCAGGCCAATGATGTGTATTCACCCAGATAGCTCTTACCCCCAAAGGATTAAATAGCCTCTGTTCTTCTCAAGTAACTGAACCAGTTCTCTGAAGCCATTCCTGGGCATGTGTTCTTTACCTGCACACTCACTGCCAACCAAGATCCTTTCTATACCCAGCTAAGCTGACCTTTCTTTAGTCCAGCCTGGTATGCAGTGGGCCCGGCTACCCAGAGGGGAGAAGCAGACACTGTCTGGTACCTCTGCTGTGTGTGTCCTGACAAGCTGGTCATACTCAACTTTTATGACAGTCAAGCTTCTGAACCTTGGCATGCACTGTTCCCTTGCCTAGAGTGTTTTCGGGTGTCTCCCTGGGCTGCTTGAGTGGTCTAAGGGGCTTCAGGTCCATTTGACCGTCCTCACCCCAGGACGTGTCCAGCTGGTCCTGCCATAATGTATGGGGTTCTCTGGCAGCGATCCCTCTAAGGAAGAGTATCCTTTTTAACTGCAGCTTCTGGAGATGCATCTTTAGTCCTGGGTGCTAGACTTAGTCCCCACAAACACACCTAATGGGTGTCCAAAAGGAACTCAAGGCAGACAGCTAACGGTGGTGCCCATTAGCATACAGAAGTGTGTGCTGGCCTCCAGGCTCACTCAGCAAGTACCTGTTCCAGAGCCCTGTCCTGCCATCCTGATTCCTCTCAGCTCCCCTCACTCACCCCCACCCTAAACGTCTCCAGCTCCGGGTTTACTTCCCCAGCTTCTCATTCCTGTATAACCTGCCATTTCAGCCATGCACCCTCTTGGTCCCCTTGCTCCCTCACTCTCTCCAGTTCCTCTAAGTCTTTTGCTCCCTCTCTCTTCTCTTTCTCTCTTGCCACTCCTCCTCCCAACCGCCAGCCCTGTTTAGTCTGCTGGTCATGTTTAGTCCACAACCTTCTCTCCCCGCTCCGGACTCTTCCAGATGCCTCTGGCTGTTCTCTTCCTCATGTCTACAATAAATATCTTCCCCTCGATCATACCTTGGAACAGTCACTTTGTCATTTTATTCATTGGGGTGAGAGCCTCCATCTGTCTGGGGCCTGCTGAGACTAGAAGAGGAGAGGAAGAGCCCCTGAGGGAGGGAGTAGGTGACAGGGATAGGAATGTGGACCAGAGTGGGTAGCCCATCAGGACAGGCTGGAGGACAAACCCGTCTTCAGAAACAGCCAAGGACATTCAACAGCCATCCCCAGCAACCAGATCTCTCACAAAGGATGAAAGTCACCCTGACTGGTTTCTGGTCCCCCCTCCTTCTCTCAGGGGCCAGTTTGGCTCTGCCTTCTGTCCACATGCAGAGCAGAAAATTCTTCAGAGTATGGCTGGTTTTGCCACAAATACTCTGAGTTTTCTGTTGCTGGTCTCATTTTCCTGAGCAGGATTCTTGTGGGGCTGGGGCCACGGAGCTAGACAGGGAGGTAATAAGCCCTGGCTCTCCTTCCCCCGATATGCAGGAACCAGCGAGAAGGGCCCATTAGGAAGCGAATGGCCTGTGAGCTAAGTGGCAACCAAATGGCTGGCCCTGATAATTGTGCAGTCTCCCCTCCTCCCAGTGCTGCCTCAGCGCCACCGTTATGCCGCACCCCCATCTTTTTGCATAATCGGGAGACAGTGTTTTCATCAGAACCTGATTTCATGAAGACCTTCAGGGAGACGAGGCAGAGTGGACGGTGAGCCTCCACTTACAAGGGGCAAAGAAGCCATTTCTCAACTGCTAAGGGGAGTGGCAGCTAAGATGCTCTCAGGGCCAGTTACTGGAGATGGAAGTGGGGTAGCCTGGGCCAACAGGGCTAGGGCTCACCCACACCCCACAACCCCACACCCCACACCCACACCACACACACCCACACACCACACCACCACCACACCACACCACACACCACACACCCACACCACACACCTCACACCCCACACCCCACACCACACACTACACACACCACACCCACACCCCACACCCACACCCACACACCCCACACCTGCCGTTCCTTCTCGATCCTCACTAGTCTCCAGTTATGCCCTTGATCCCACACTGTTAGCCGTGTTGTTTGTTGTCTGTTCTAAGCTGACAGCTTGGTATTAAGTCACATCCGCTCATGGATTCTCTGTGTCCCCTCCCTCAGGCCTGAGCAACGTGGCCACAGCACTTCCATCTTCCAACACTGTAGCAAAAGACCTGACACAGGCTACTTAGGAAGGGAAAGAGTGGCTCTCTTCTGCTCTGGGTTCTGGGGTCAAACTCAGGTCATGAGGCTTGGTGCCATGAGCTTCTTCTACCCACTGAGTGATCTTGACACCCAGAAAGAGCTTTATTTAGCTAGTTGGGAGGATGAACGATCAGTGTGGAGCATCTTCTGATGAGGTCCGTGGCAGATGGTGGAGACTGAGGGAGAAAATATCACACCTGGAAAGGAGGTGGGGAGGGAAGGGAGGGAGGGGTCAGATTTGCTTTATATATCTGTCCTCCCTTTACCTCTTTCAAGGTCAAGTCTCCAGTGACCTTAGAGCTAACCACTAGGCTCCATGTCTTAAAGCTCTAACTGTCTCCCAGTACTATCACCCCAGGAACCAAGGCTTTAATGTGTGTGCCTGGTAGGGGTGGGGATAGAGTTGGGGGTGGGGTGGCAAATCACATCCAAATTATAACATCAAGACATAGCTGGAAAGCAAGCTAGTGTTTTCTGAGCAACTCTGAATGATCTCGCAGACACAGTGACTTTTTCCCATCTCTGTCCCCAGTAAGGAATATCCTTTCTGTCAGAACACTGCGACCTCTAGTACAGCTGACATTCATAATGACAGCCATCTTTACATGTAGAACCTGCCATGAGATCTCACCACTCTGAGAGTCTCTGCTTCATATGTGTCAGCCCTCTGTGCAAGGCAGAAGTTGGCCCTGGTGACAGATAGATTAAGACAGACATGAAGTTAAGGATGTGTCCAGGAAACCAGCGAGTTAAGTTGCTGATCCAGAATTTGAGCCCAGGTCTGTCTGGCCCATCACCTTCTCCGGCCTCTGACTCAAGGATACGGGATGTAAAGACAGAGGCCACCAGCTGCAGAAATGGAGAGAATCCAGATGGGACCCAAGAGGGAATGAGCACACCCACCAGGGCCCCGCCCAAGCACAGACCCAGCATGCACAGCACCGCATCCCTGGTTTGTCAGCTTTAACTAGACAGAGCGCTTTCCTGCTACTGGGGAGGAGCCTGAGCAGACACCAAGGAAACCTGTTTATTTTTAAAATCTGCGTTAAAACAGCTTCACTTTCAGCAAGGAGTAAGCGCCTCTTTCTTTCTGAGAGAGCCCTCGCAAATAGCAGAAAGGAGGCTTTTGCAAACCTTCATGGGAATTAAACCCACAATCCGGGCACACGCTTGTTTAACAAGTGATAATTAACTGCTGACAATATAATTTCAGCTCAGAAGAAATGTGTTTTTCATTAAGAAGGAATCAAAGAGACTCCCAAGTGGGGAGTGGGTCTTGCCTGCAGGAGACTCAGCTCCTCTGGAGACATGGGTTTGGGTGATGTCCTGTATCCATAGCTCTCTCTGCCATGTGGGCATGTGTCTCAGAGGTAACTGGAATTTCCTGTGTCCCACAACTGGGGGTAGAGGAGTCTCCAGAGGGGTCTGAGCCTGCTCCCTTGCTCCCCAGAGAACTATGTTTCCCTCCTGAGTGGTCCTACCCTATCCATGGGCTTCTCTGGGAAGATGGGGGGCAGAGACAAGAGTCTAGAATTTTGGGGCCAGCTAGCCTGGCCTATGCAGTGGTGAATGATGAGAGACATTGCCTCAAACAAAGTAGAAAACTGGTGTGACACCAAGGTTGCCATCCAACACACACACACACACACACACACACACACACACACACACACATACTCCCACACACAGAGCTTTCTTCTACCACACACATACTAAGTGAATAAGTAGATAAATAATGTTAGTAGTAATATCCACACTATGCTATTATGAGAGAATCATTTTCTAACCCAAGGACCAGCAAGGCTCTGCCCTCTCTGAGTCCTTGTGCTCCCTGTGGCTGTCCAGATTTGAGGTAACAAGGGGAGTGTCCTGGAGACTGAGGTGGAGAGCTACTCCAGAGTTCAAAAGGATGAAACAGGTCCTCTTTCTTCTGAGTGCTTGAGACTGAGACCTACTCCCTGACTGTGGCCAACTGCAGCCTGTGGGATATTCTGTCTTCATTTTCATTGATAGATTTTTTCCAACGGTCCCCAGGGTCCACACCCTTCCCATGTCCTCCCAGCCGTGCCTCCTATACAGACAGCCTCTGCTCACATGCTCTGTGATATCCCCAGCCTTGGCTCAGCAACGGGGCAAGGCTGTCCTCCTCTTGCCAGGGCAGGTACTTCTGGCCCACCTGAGCTGGTAGCCTGAGCAGTGGCGGGAACACACTGCTGATTGTGGCCACAGGCCTTATCTAGTTGGGGAGATGGGGCTGATTAAGAACAAGCTAGATTGGGAGCTGCCTTTTAAATATCTCCCGCAAAGCAACTTGAGGGTGGCAGTAAGACTGCTAATCTGAATAACCCAACAGCTGGGAAGAAGGGTCCCTATAGGTCATGGGAGCTAGACGTAGAATTTTTGGTTCCCCCAAATTCTCCCACAAATCGCTGAACCTGTCATACTCTCAACCAACTCCTACTGAGCACCTACTATGTGCCAGCTACCATATTGGACACTATTCTAATTTCAATTCTGATACTGTGTTAAAACACCCTGACAAGAAAAAGCAGCCTAGAGAACATCATGGTCCACTACAGTAGGGAGGTCAAGGCAGGGAGCTCAGCTGGTCATATCACATCCACTGTCAAGAGCAGAGAGAGAATACATGCTTATACTCATTCACTTGCTTGCTTGTGCTTAGCTCTGTCTCTCCGAGCATGTACAGTTCAGGACCCCCTGCCTAGGGATTAGTGCCCCCACAGTGGGTCAGCACCTCTTACATCAACTAACTTAAGAGAATTCTTCCCCAGCCATGGGCCCACAGGCCAACCCACTGTAAACAGTGCCCACCAAGACTCTTCCTAAGTGAGTCTAAGTTGTACACGTTGACAGTCAAAGCCAACCATCACAGACTCCAAAGTCACTGTGAAGAAGTAGAGCAGCCCAGTCCTTCCTGGACACTGTGACAAGCAGACACCTAATCCAGGCCTAGTGAATTCTCCTGATAGGTTGTGCCTCTGGATCTGGAGTCATGTCACAGAGGATGTGACCAAGGCTCAGGTGGAGAGTACCTGATGCCCTTAGACCAGGTCATGTGTGTCCTTAGATCTGGCTCTGTCCTCAGCTTCCTAGGGTGACTCCAGTGTTGGCTTCCAGCCATCCTTCACACCCCAGCCTCAGGAAGAAGGCTCCTGAGAGGAGAGGAGGGGAAGGGGAGGTAAGAGAAGGAGAGAGGAGGGGAGGGGAGAGAGAGAGAGGACAGCTCACCAGGATCCATGCTGAGTTGGAGCAGATCTGCTTTCCTGGATTTGAGGCTCCTGCTCTGTGACTTCCTTCCCTTCATGTTCAGACAGAACACACCATCATGTGTCCATTTGTGGATCTATGGAATGATTTATCTGCTACCTCTGTCCGTTTTCATATCCATCCATCCCACTGCCTTTTCAAACCCCCTTTCACATGCTGTCTTTTTTAATCGTTTGTCTGAGTGCTCATTCTATCTGTTAATTTATTAACATGGCTTAATTAATCTCCAATCCCATTTTCACTCATGATTCACTCATTCATTCATTCACTCATTGATTCCTCACTCATTCATTCACTAACTCATTCACTCACCATCACTCATCCATTTTCACTATCATCATCATTTCCCATGATTCACTCATTATTCATTCACTCATTGATTCACTCATTCTCATTCCACTCATTCATCATCACCATTCACTCATCATCCATATCAACTCATGCATTCATTCATCCTCATCTCATATCACTCTCACTCATCATCATCCATTCTCATTATCATTCAACCATTCATTCTCCTCTCACTGTCAGTCTCGGTGCTCACCTTTTCACTGGATTATTCTTTGATACTTCATTTTTATGGCTCATTCATCCCTGAGCACACTTGCTTTCTTACCACCTCATTCATGCTTTCATTCCTTCCACCTTGGTTCATTCACTAATTCTCTACATCACAAGTGGACTGGCTACAGCAGCTCTGTCAATGTGCTCCAAGGGTGGAGTGTCCGCATTGATCTGCCACGGCCCTCCCAGCATGCTTTGGGCGTTGCACTGACTAGGGTTTCCTTCTTTGCATACATTTTTCTTTAAGCCTCAGTGGAAGGGAAGCCTGCAGACACTGATGCTATCCTGGTACATGCCCCCAGGATAAGCAAGAGAATGCTACCTGTGATGACTAACACTAGCTGTCAATGTGACAGGGTCTGAAATCACCCGGAGACAGACTTCTGGGCATGCTTGTGAGAGATTTTCTAGATTGGATTAGTCAAGGTGGGTAGATTCACCCTCAATGTGGGCAGCACGTTCCATGAGCTGGGGTCTTGGGTTAAATAAAAGGAAGAAAACTGAGGTGGTTACCAGGATCCATGGTTCTCTGCCTATCAACTGCTGGTTGGATGTCCCTGCCCACCTCACACAGCTGTTGCCTTCTGCATCTTTTTCTATGCTTGCTCACATACGCCCCCTAGTGACAGAACCCAAAACAGGTTCAGAGTCTGAGGCTGGTAGGTCTGGGAAGGAAAGCTGGGGATTGGAGAGGAGGGGGTGGGAAGGCAGTGAAGGCTGTGTTAGGAATTAGTTCTGGGGAACCAGCTGCGACAGCTTCGCGGTGGCCGGCAGAACTTCATGAGGTGGGCATTACACACCACCTGTCATTGGTTTGGAGCTACTCCCAGGGGAAAGGTATTGATTCCCAGGCATTAAGTCACACCTCACAGAGCGGTAGTTACGTGGCAGCTGGTGGCTGGACGTTGGTCTTGGACTAATGTAGTCCAGGTAGAACTTTGAACATCAGGAACAGCTCCTGTCTCCTCTCTGTTCCTCTCTCATCGTTGGCTGCACTTGAACTCCAGCTTTCGACTCTGAAGGATCCACAGCTACCAACTGCCTTGACAGCTTTGCTTTATGCATTGGGGAAACTGAGGCCAGGACAAGGGCTATCACAAGTTCAAGGTCAACTGGGTCTCTACTAAAGAGTCTAATAGAAGTTGGCCCCTTCTCTTTGTCAAAGGGGGTGGGGGGCCGTCTACCCTTGCCTACAAAGTCATTGCTAGAACAAACAGGCAACATGCTGCTGCTGTCTTTGAAAGGCAAACTCATTTGCCCTGGGGCATCTTTTCATTTTTAACACGGTCCCCCCTCCCTCCAATCCCCAACTCTGCCCCAACACACATACTTAAAAGGCACATTTGCGGATCCAAAGTGGCCGTTGGTTTCCCTCCCAAAGAGATGCATGTGATCTGTTACCCGAGTGATCATAGCACACTATTGATGTGATCAGACCTAATCCCATCAAGAGAGCCCTGCAGGGGAGCAGTGGGACTGGGGAGAACTCCAGCTGCTACACAGCACTATGAACCCTTAACAAACTTCAAGTGAGAAAGAAAAGAGCCTTCTTCTCTTCTTTCCTTTTACTTTTTATTTGCTTGTTTTATTACTATTTTTTATTTTATTTTAATATTTGACACAGAGTCTCATAGCCCAGGCTGGTTTTAAATCACTATGGAGCCATGGATGCCTTGAACTCTTGATCTTTCTGCCTCCGCATCTTCTGCATGCTGACTTTCAGGATGCTCCACTATGCGCAGCCAGAAGCCATGCTTTCTAAAGGCCACCTTCCCTTCAGAATAGTCTTTGAGTGTGAACACAGGTTAAAGCAGGGAAGGTTAATGCTTAGTCAGTATTAACGTGTTCTTTCTCAGAGACCCTGCTTCCTGGGACAGCACACACCAGCAAATTTTCTTTACAGCTGGAGTTTGCCATATTTATTTTATTTTATATTATTTTATTTTATTTTTATTGCACCTGAGAGTCCTGTGCCTGCTGCTAAGCCAATAGACACTCTGGGACACAGGGATTCCATTTCAAAAATCTCAGCACCACTCATGAGCTATAATAATCCACCTTTGCCTGAGGACCTACTGTGTACAAAAATGCTGTGCTGAATATGTCTGAAAAGGCACTCGTGACCTGGGATCCAGACCACCCTCCCCAAACAAAGTAGAGGCCTCTGTGTCATCTTCCATCTTTCCTTGCTCTTGACTGTCAGCAGAACTGCCTATTAGGACTCCCTGACTCAGCCTGCCTCTGAGTCCCACCTTGCCCCATCTGTGCTTGTGGACAGATGATTCTGAGAAAGAAGGATGGTATAGAGGGGTCAGAGCCTCTCTTTGTTCTCTGATTGGAGCATGGGGGCTCCTTGGCTATGGACTGTCACAGCAGGCTACCTTCTCCCTGGAGGAAAGAGCCACGCCCTGGCTAATGTGACCTGCTAATGTGACCCCAGATGGCAGGGACTCTAAGTGGCTTTATCAGTTATTTTTCTGTTGCCAGGATAAAACATCATGACCAAAAGACAATTTAAGGAGGAAAGAGTTTATTTTGGCTTATGGTTCCAGGGGGATAAGAGTCCGTGGTGTTGAGAAGGCAGGCAACAAGTTCCAGTCATGGCAATAGGAGCAGGAAATTGAAAGATCACATCTTCGAAGGCAAGCATGAAGCAGAGAGAGAGCAAACAGGAAGTAGAAAAGAGCCCACCTCCTGTGACACACTTCATCTGGCAAGGCTGCACCTCCTAAATCTCCAAAAATAGCATTGCCAATTCTGGGGCTGAGTATTCAATGCCAGAGCCTATAGGGGACATTCTCATTCAAATCCCAATAGGGCCCCTGATATGGAGCTGCTAGGGGAGGATCCACTGGTGGAAACATTCTTGAAGATCGGCCTGCAGGTCATCCATGGTGCTGGGCCCGGAGTCACTGACCATTGCTCACTCCAGGATGTGTTTGGGATCCCGGGCATCTCTGTTCTCTGGACATAACCAGATTATGTGAGATATAATAAGATGCTGTGGTCGTGCCTAGACTTGATCAACTAACACTTCCAAGGGTACAGGCGTGAGTTGGGGACAAAACAGTGACGCCCACAGAGCTGATAAATGGCAGAGTGGGCCCAGAGTCCTTGCCCTGCTGGCTCTGCCACCACAGGAGCTCGTCCTGTGCTGCGGGATTCTGTCATCAAGTGTAATAGCTCTCAACCTCGTAATCAGAGCAGCTGTGACTAACTGCAAGTGACCCTCAAGCCCAGGACCATGGACATTAGACAAAGCCATCAGTGTAGCCACTCTCCCATGGGGACACTGGTGTCTTTGTAAGAGGAAGTGGGGAGATTTGAACTCACAGGAGAGGGTGTGAGGCAGGTAGGTCATTGGACCCTCACCTGAGAGTTCAGTTGCCCCCTTAGCAAGTGCTAAGAATGCAGGAGGTAGAAATTGACTGAAGAGGGAGTCCACCTATGTGGGTTTTGAGGGGCTGTTAGCCATACTGGCTTGTAACTTTTCAGTGATACAGGTGTTTAGGGGATCACCGACACCTTATTAAGTAATCTCTATCCTACATCCCCACAATAAATTTAATGCATCACCAGTTAGCCTTGGTTAAAACCATTTTTTTAAAAAAATCTGTCACCAGTGCCTGGTCTGAGGAAACAGGTGTTGTCAATGTCTCCTCAGGGAAGGTCACACAGCCCTCCTCCTGCACTGGCCTCTGCCGCTGCCGGTCAACAGCCTCCTCCTGCACGCCTTGCCGCTGCCAGTGCCAGGCATATAATGCATTCACACCACCCACTGGCCTCGGCCTTTCTTATCAGTGGATCTGGGACTGGGTGAGGGGAGGGAAATACGGAGACAAATGGAGCAGAAATCACAGAGTCCCATGAGGATCCCAGCTCTTCCGCCAAGAAATGAGCCGTTTTACACAAATTAACTCACACACAGTCCATATCCGAAGCAACCACCACTGCCAGTGAGAGCCATCGCCTTAGTCAGCATGTTCAAGTCCAGCTTTAATCTGTCCATCAGGAGCGAAGATGCTTCCTTGGGAGTTTCCTAACTGAGAACAAATGCCTCATTACATTAAACACATTAACCCCAGCGCAGGGTTGATGTCAGACAAATGAAGTCATTACCGGGAAGGCACAGTGGTCCTCAGAGGCACTGCAGCCATCTGACACCTTACAAATGCACTCGGCTATCCTGTGATAGAAGTGGCATTGGGGGATGTGGGGAGCTGTCACCCTAACTGTGGTTACAGTTGTACCTGGGATTCGAGCTCTGGCCAATGCCAAGGTCTGTAGGTGCCAGAGAGCTGAAGCTCGGTGCTGTGCAAGGGAAGCAGGTTTAGCCTTGCTTTGGTGTGAGCATGTCACACATAGAAGTTCACATGTTGGGGGTTGGGGAGCTGGCTCTGTGCTGGGGATGCAGTCAGATCCCTGGAGCTCACTGGCCAGCCCGGCCTACCTAGGGAGCTCCTAGACAGCAGGAGATCCTGTCTTAAAAACCATTCTGAGAGTGGGCACAGGTTCCTGCCCCCAAGCCTGGTGACCTGAGTTTGGTGTGCTTAGGCCCATTGATGGAAGGACAGAACAACGTCCCAAAAATTGTCCTCTGGCCTCCACAGGAGCCACCATGGCAAGCTAACTTACAAACCACCCACGCAAAACAGAAGTGATAAAAATGTAATAATACATAAAACAAAAAACAAGCAAGCAAAACAAGACAAAATCAAGTTGTATGGTGCCTGAGTGATGGCAGCCAGGGTTGTATCACGGCCTCCAGGCACACGGGCACCCATGTGCACAGGTGCCTACATACGTGCACATGCACACTTACACGTAAACACACAAAGTTCACACGTGGGAGGCTTAACTCCAAAATTCATATGTTACGGTGACTGGGTGGTTAAAGATGGTATCATCAGAATGTCACTCAAATATCAATGTCTGGTCACATGATGGTTTTGCCATGTTGTACCACAGCATGAAGGCCCCCAGCAGATGCTGGCATTGTGCCCTTGGACCTCCCAGACGCTAAAACTATAATCTAAATCAAGCCTCTGTTTGTTTGTTTTTTTTGTTTTTTTTTAAATCAGTGACCTTGTCTCAGGTGTTTGTTACAGCCGCACAACATGACTAAAGTGAACTCTGCATCAGGAGGGCAGGCGGGGGCAGGGCAGGACTCAGAACCCAAGGTCCATCTCCAGGCCTTCCTTAGCCTAGAGACTTGGGGCAACTCCACCCCATCCCTCCAAGCCGAGCAGTGTGCCCAGCATTTTGTGAGCATTGAGTTTATCAACTCTTATGGAAATCAGGCAAATGGGTATGTGGGGCTCGGACATACAGATGAGGAAACTGAGGGTTAAGCAGCTTACTGAGGTCACCTCATTTGTGGGGACAGTGGGAAACAGATCAGGTTGCAGACCCACAGGGAAGCCACTCGGCCCCACACACTGCCACTCTGATGCTTTGTCCTCAGAGCCTCTGACTCTCTCGACCAGGACCCATGAGACCACTTGCCACGAAGGCCAAGGGGTCAGAGCTTTCTCTACCCCCAGGAGCAGACAATCATAAGGTAGACCTCAGACCCAAGAGCCCATCGACCTTGACTGAAAGGCATCTGTTACCAGTAAGGAACTAAGGAACAGTTTCTTCAACACAGCCCAGCCCCTGAGTCCTCTCTCCATCCAGCTGGACTTGGACAAAAGGTCTGGAAGGTAGAGGAGTAGAATGTCCCTTCCTCGCACTGCTGTCCCAGCACCAGAGCCTACACACGTCCCTCCCCTTCCACTGCTCCCACATTAGAGAGTTCATACCTAGGATGTCCTGAGAGCTAGCTCACTCCCAAGAGCAGAGACAGGCAAAAGAGGGTCTGGAGATAGGCTGGAAGCCACTGGGAGGGTGCAGAGAAAACCCAAGGAAAGAGGTGTTCTCAGTGAGTAAGCCAGCCCCCCTCCTGGACAGAAGTGGAGATTTGCATTAAAGGCTTGGTCACTAGAGGACTGGAAGAATGTTAGCATGAAAATGGAGCTGGTAGAAATTTATACCCTGGCCCACCTCCTGTGTACTCTTTGCCATTCATCAGGAAAGCACACATGTGCCAGGTGGGCATACGTATCGCCATATTGAAGATTTATTCTCATCTAAAAATAAAACAGCCAGAGAGAGGTTGTGACTAGAGCCAGGTGGAGAAACTGAGGCTCACAGCTGCCGAGTGCTTTGGAGGGATTCACGCCACAGGCATGCGACTCCAAGAGTTCTAAAAAGGGATTTGATGACACATGCTTGCAATCCCAGCATGGGACACAGAGATAGGAGTTCTTTTTCAAAAGTCTAAGGTCACCCTTGACTCCACAGTGAGTCTGAGACTAGTCTAGGATGGATGAGATCCTCTCTCTTAAAGTCTCATGCTGGTCAGGAGAGCTTCACAGAGTCTGTGTGAGGAGGGCTGTGGATCTGGGAGAGGGAGAGGCCTTCAGAGACAAGTGGGGCAAGAGTTGTCTTCAAATATTACAAGTGTTGCCTTGGGGCTGAGGGGATGAGAACTGTCCTCGTGTGGTCCAAAGGAAGGATTTCCCAACAGTCATAGCTGCCTAGAGAGAGAACAGGCTACCTCAGCAGGTGGTGATCCCTCCATCATTGGGGGCATGCAAGCAGAAGTTGGATGACTGCTACCCATTGGGAGGTGCTATGAGGGCAGAGTAGGCTTGATGCCCATGGTTGCAGATAGAGCAGGACAAACAGCTTCGCCTCTGGTTCTTTAATAACATGGGAATGCTAAAGGCATTTTCTACTTTATTATGACAATTAAATGAGGTAATTCATGTAACTTTGCCTGTCCCTGCTTCTGCGGCACCCACACCGAGTCATTGATAAACAACATGTACTTATCACTTATAGTCACAGTTCCTGAGGCTGGGAAGTTCAAAGTCTAGATGCCAGGCACCAGCAGGTTTGGTGTTAGATGAGGGCTTGGTCTCTGATGCTATGTCCTCCAGGGGGACAGAGTCTGTGTGCATCCTCACTTGGGTGAGATGGGAAAAGACCATGAGGCCTTGCTGCACTGCATGACCTCTGGGGTGGCAGCACCCAGCATGTGAACATGGTGGGGCACAGACAGCCAAGCACAGGAAGCATGGAGCCTTGAGCGAGGCTGCTGACCACTAACTGCTGAGGGCAGCTGGGCACCTCGCTCGGATTTCCATTGTCAATGGTTTATTTGAATTGAAATGAAGGTGTCAAGAGATTTCTCTACCCTTTGCCCCTCACCGCATTCAGAATCTTCAGAAATCACTCAATTTCCCCCAGCAACTGCTCTATGTACTCTAGAATCAGGGGAGCCTCCCTTTGTGGCTCACTAGAATCAAGGGGAGCCCCTCTTTGGCTGGTTCAGAGCCCCAGCTGGCTTCCCTTTCTGAAGTCCTGGGTCTGGAAGTCTGTTTGCTTCCTAACCCCTACCACAAGCACACACATACATGGAAGATTCGTGATGCCATGGGTGCTGTGGGATTGTTTGGAAGCAGTCAGGTCAAGGATGTGAGGGAACAAAGACCCCCAAGGGAGAAGAGAGGCTGCCTCAGAATGGTGGGGAGGGTGGGGGTGGGTGGGGGGGGTGTCTGTCTTCTGTGCAGGCCTGATTCACTCTTTCACGAAAATCCCCTTCGGCAACTTCTCCGGATTCAGAAATGAAGTTCAGCCTTAGCCACTGAGGACAATAAAACATAACAGAGAGCCTTAAACTGCCATGTAAATCCATTCTCTCCCAGCATACAACCCAACCACACTACACTTAGAAAGGTGGCCCAGACCATGGCCCCTCCTTAGCCAAGGCCACTTCCTGCTGATTAACATATTTAATTTCCACGGGCTCTCTGCATTTCTTTGGAACTGGTCTTCCTGTGAAAGTGTGCTTTGGAGTTATGAAATAGCCATCAGGTGGCCTTAAGTCAGTTACACTCTAACCAAGCAGAGAGAAGCATCACGCTTGGAAGATGTGTTGGGGAAGCAAGGAGGTGCAGGCACAGGGGGACACTGTGGCCAGGCCACCGTCTCAGCTGTGTGTGTGGTATTTCCTACTCCTGTCCCCAGGGCTCTACCCCAGCATGTGAGAAGAGTGTCTGGGCCACTCTCTGTGGTGGGGTAAGTATCAACAACAAGGGAGGTAGCAGGTCCTCCTCTTTTTGCCTGCCTTCTGAGTTCTTTCCAGCACTAAACAACTGTACTCTCTCTGTCTGAACCTTGCCACTTATCCAGCCTCAGGGGCAGACTGCTGGAAGATAGTCTTTGAGCTGTATCCAAACACAGAACCTCTTCTCTCCTCCTCTCTGTCTCTCTCTGTCTTGCTCTGCCTCTTTTTCTCTCCCCTCTGTTAGCGTGCACGTGTGCATGTGAAGAGAATAAACTTTTTTTGAGACCCCTAGCTTGTAGAGGCTGAAGCCAGGCCATCTGCGTTCCAGAACTCCACAAAAGGACGGAACCTAGAATGCAGATAACCTGGTTCTTAGGCTCTGGGTTCCAAGGACAGGCTAGCCACCTGATAGATGATTAGATAAGATTAAATTCTGGAAAATAAGTACACAGGGTGTTTCCCACATGATCCTTTCACTGTATTTTTACTTGTTTTATGATTCTCCCCACCCCCCCAACCCCACCCCACCCTCCGTTCTGTGGTTTTTCCCTATATAAACCCTTCTCAATCGGACCTGGGGGGCAACACTCCTTGTGAGTCTCGGCCTCAGCGGCTGATTTCCCGAAAATAAAGCCTTATGCAGTTTGCAGCAAGTTCGGTCTCTTGGTGGCCGTGAATTCCCACGTCTTGATCGAGGGTCTCCCCTCGCAGGGGTCTTTCACATGCATGCGTGAGTTTGTACATGCATGTGTGTGTTAATGATGGAGAGGGTTTAGATGCTTTGGAGAATGCAAGTCACTCTTCTAGGCCAAGCTCACTATGAGGGAACACAGCAGCCTGGCTGCCAACCTCTGGATCAGGACAAAGTGGGTCATGCTAAAGTCCTAGCTCTGTCACCAAGGTCTAGACGCTGCAACCACACTGGCCTTCCAACCCAACTCTGCAATTTCCTGTGGACAAAGTCTTGAGAAGCATCTTCTAGGGAGCAGTTTTCTTGTCTCTAAGGTGCTGTCTGAGCATCTCTTCTGAGAATGTTGTCCCAGTGAGGATGGAGATGACCCCATAGCACAAGGTCATGTGATATGGTAAAGTCAGCCTACCAGTTGGAAATCCCATGTTTGTATCTCTGAGAATACTCCACCCTGGTTAAGGCATGCTTGTGTGTATCCTGGTGTGGAGCCTAAGGCTTGACACTCCCTGCTGGTCCCACAAAGGAAGGGCCAGAGCAGAGGCAAGGGGAGAGCAGTGCATCTGGATTGATCACTCTAGATGGCCATCTGCTCTGTGCAATCCATAGTTCACTCATTTCTGGAGTTTGTGAAGAAATGTTTTCTAGTCCAGAAAGCTGACTGGGGACAGAGTGAACTCCAACAACTGATTTGGTATAATGTCTGACAATCGGAGTCCCACCCCCAAGCCCACATAAAGACAGAAGAAGAGAACTGACTCCTTAAACTGTTCTCTGAACATGAAAGAATACACTGGAGCTAAGAGAATTAGTAACTCAAGTAGCAATGCATACAAAGGGTCAAGAATTGTTTTTTTTTTTGTTGTTGTTGTTTTGTTTGGCGGGGGTGGGGCTTAGTTGCATAGGAAAGGCTTCCTGGCCCATGCTTTGTCTTTTACATGAAATTCTTCATAAAACTTTATGAACTATGTGTCCCATTAGAATCTTAAATCTCTAAATTAAGCCAGGGATGTGTCTTAATATTATAATGAGCCAGGGGTCACCTTCTGCCTTACACTCTGGGGTGCCTCTGTATCTGCTCTGTGGCCCAGCCAGTTCTAGTCTGCCACTGCAGGAGTGAGTGTGGGGGTGGGGCTCCCAGCCTTCCAGATATTCAGGGAGGCTCACACTGAGACCGGAGTGAGGCATGAAATTAGTCACAGGAGCAGGGCTTCTGTTCATTTGCAGGACCTGCTCTCCTCATATGATAGTCACATGGAAAGAACCAGCTGGGTGCAACTCAGACACCTGAAGCCTCCTCAGCCCCACCCTTCTCTGCTGTGCGATTTGGGGCAAGTCACTCTCTCTTAGGCCTGCCTCAGTTTGGTCATCCTACCATCATTCAGCATGATTATGGAGATGACCACAGAAGCTACACATGGGCACCAAGATGAGGGTAGGGGTGAAGGGTGAGGGCAGTGGTAAGCGCTGGGGCCTGAGAATAGACCCAGGCCTTAGACTCCGCCCCAAGCTGTGAGATCAGCCAAATATCTCATCTGGGGCCCAATATCTTTGCCACTATCTCACCACCCAAAGCTCTCAGCGACCATAAATCATGTTTAATAACACACGGCTTTGTAATTACCTCAGAGTCTCACGGGGACTGAGAGGCACTTCAGACATGGTGAACTCATTACTGTCAGGTCAGCCTGTTGCCCTCTGGGAGCAGGCTGGATTTCACGCCCAGGCTCTGCCTGCTGCTGTAGACTAGCTGTAGACTCTGGGGACCAGGTGCTGACATTTGCGTGGTGACATAGATAAGATAAAGCAGGGAGCCAGGGACCGGAAAGGACTGACTCATGAGACTCCAGTGGATGAGTCTGGAGGTCTTAGAAAGCCATGTGTCTGCAGGCTGGTGAAGGAGGGCTGTGTGTGTCCCCTGTTCCTCTCACAAGGACCCTCTGATCCATAGGCTCCCCAGAGGAACCGTGGTGATGAGGTTACCTCTCATCTGCTCGGTCTCTCCCTGTCTAGCTCCCCTCCACTCGCCTTATGGCCTCTCCCCTCCCCCTTCTAATGTGCCCTCCCAGCTTCCTGGTCTTCCCACTCCAAATTCAACACCCACATCTGAGACTTGGACCCTAGGAGCTACTCGTGAGACCAACCCTGTGGCGTTTGTCTTTCTGGGTCTGCATTCCTTGTTTCAGTATACTTTTTAGTTTTGTATCCTTGCAATTTTCATTTTTTTCTTTACAGCTCAATTCATGTACGTGTAGTACATTTTCATAATCTCTTCCTTGGTGATGGACATCCAGGCTGGCTCCATTTTCTTAGTGAATACAGAACAGCAACAAACACGGGAGATCAAGTGCCAGTGTAGCAGGACAATCTTTTGGGTCTAGGCCCAGGAATGGTATAGCTGGGTCCATATTGTTGTTCTATATTTACCTTTTTGAGGAACCACCAGACTGATCCCCATCTAGGCTGGCTGCAAGAGCTAACACTCCGCCCAACAGTAGACAAGTGTCCCCCTTTCCCACATCCTCACCAGAATTTGTTTTCTTGATGACAGCTGGGCTAAGATGGATGCTCAGGTTTTTATTTGCATCTCTCTAACGGCTAATAAAGTTGAATACTTAAACAAAAAAAATTAGTATCCATTTATATTTCTTATTTTTAGGTGTCATTGTCCAGTTTTTTTTATTTTAAAAAGTTTATTTAATTTTTGTTTATGTGTATGTGTCTGTGTGAATGCCACAAGTGTGGGTGTTTGGAGATCAGGAGGGAATCTCGGATTCCTTGGAGCTGAAATTATAGAAAGGTGATCAGCAGCCACTATGGGCACGTGCCTGTAATCCCAGCATGTGGAGATTGAAGAAGGATCAAGAGTTTAGGGTTGTCCTTGGTTATGCAGTGAGTTTAAGGCTAGTCTGGGCCACATGAGACCTTATCTCAAAAAACAGAGCCAGAGAGAAAAGGGGATGGAAACCACCGGGAAGAGAAAAACAAACAAAAACAAAAACAAAAAAAAATCAGACCCTAGTATTCACACTGTCTTCTCAGTAACTAAGGACCCTTATCCCAAATCTAGACTCTTGAAGTTACTGAGCTAGAAGTACCTTCAAAACCAGGTCTGGTCCCCAAGCTTTGGTTTGTAATACTGTTCTTCAACATAAGGGACCAGGATCCTTAGAGGACTGGCAAGCTCTAGGGCTCAGAAAGGGAGCCGGCAAGATGAGCCTGGAACATCTTGTGCCTGGAACATAACAATGATAAGTGGCCCAGGGCACAGGAACACGATGAGCTTCAGAGATGACAAAATAAATAATGTAGTATCGACCAGTGACCCAAAGAATAAAGATCATGAGTCTACAGTGACAGAAATAAATAATTGAATAAAATATATACATGAGAGAAAAGGAAGCTAAAACTCCCAGCAAAAGACTTAACAAATAATTTATAACGCCTCCTCCGGAGCTGGAGGCTGACCTTGACCTTGAAGTGAGGACCTTGCTTAGTGCTCTGATTTTTAGGAAACACTGCTGGGAAGGGTGGATAGAGCTGGAGGAGAAGCTCCGGTTTAGCAGAGTCTGCTGAACTCTGAGGTTAAGGTTGCCAGCCACACTAAATGGCGTGTGCTGTTTACTTCCACAGGCTTCTCCTCTTGAACCTGGAAGCCCAGTCTAATCACAAAGACACTCATGCAAATCTGAGTTCGGGAGGATTTACAGAACTCCTGACCAGGAGCCGGGGAGGCAGCTCAGGGCTCACCTAGTACACACAAAACCCTAGGTTCCTCCCACAAGAGACCTGAATATGGTACATGCTCGTAATCCCAGCACTGGGGAGGCAGAGGCAAGAAAATGCTATTCAAAATACCTGGCTCACATTTCTCAAGCTTCCAAGGTCATTGGGACCAGAAAAGGACCAGCAATTGAGGGTAGAGATGGGAAAGGAGATGCTGTCCTGATGGGAGCCCGGCTGGGAGGGAGAGACAAGGGAAATGGAGTAAAGCAGAGAGTTTTGTTAAGAATCAACAAGTATGACTGCTCATTAGTTTGTTTAGTTTTTTTTTTTTTTTTTTTTTTAATTTATGTGTTCTGTGTTTGTGTTGGGTGTGTGCACAATATATTTTGAGTGCATGTGCACTTGATCATGTATTTGATCATGAAAAGGCCAGAGGCCATCCTTGGGTGTCTTTCTTAGTCATGCTCCTGCTTATTCTTTGAGACAGGGTCTCTCACTGAGCCTGGAACTAGTCAGTTCAGCTAGGCAGGCCGGCAAGCGAGCTCCAGGAATCCATCCGTCTTCATTTTCCCAGGGCTGGGATCAAGACATGCACAGATGTGTCCAGCTTTTATGTGAGTACTGCGGCTCTGCCCAGCCTTTCACCGGAGCCATCCACCCCCTCCCACGGGGCTCTTTACTTTTTAACACAAGAGCCTTAGTTGTCCAGTATGTTGAGGTTGGTGACACAGTGTAAGAAAGGGAGTATAAGTAAACTCTCTGTAGCTTTTATATAAGTTCTCTGTAAATCTAAATTCTTCTCAAGAGAAAAAGATGGTTTCAAAACTTCTTGGTTTGATTCTCTGACGTTTTGCCACAGGAACAGAGGCCCAGTGATGTTCCAGCTATGTAGGGGGCTCACTGCTCATGTATAGCAAGAGAGATACTGGAAACTCAACCAACAGAGACACAAAGGAGTGCAGGGTTCGGTTTTCAACTTGGGAAGCATCTGGTGGGGCCAAAATGAAGGCCCAACCATTCCAAAACGCCATGAGGACCAGCCTTTTCCAGTTTCCTCTTGGTGGTCGATATATACAACTGAGGTCATGGTTCCTCACTGGGCCTCTTGTCATGAGGAGTAGATCTAGTCCTCTCAAGGGCCTTCCATACTCCTTCTTTTCCAGGGAGCTTTTCCCAGAATTCCCTGAAGCAATTTTGTACTCATTTCATTGGCTGGAGATATGGATCATATGATCCAGGTGGGTGGGTAGACTACTACAATGTTCTCTCCTCTCATTGGTTGAAGTGGGTCACATGACTTCTGCCATGGGTGAGAGACATAAGTTTTAAGTTCGGTTGACTCCTCAGTTCAATAGGATTCATGAGCTAGAAAACTGAAGGCTATAACCATCAATGGGCAGCCAGCAGCCTCTGGCGGCCATTGTAGATGAATTGTCATGCTTCTATCATCTCCCCAGACTACACAATGACACATTTCTAGCTGTGACTGGGAAGTGGCAAGCTGAATCCTTGCGGGAACCCTACAGAGAACCATTTGTTCCCAACTCCAAACTAACACCTTGCTCCAGGCTCCCTACATCCCACATTTGCCCCGCCCGCCCCTGTCTGGCTCTCGCCGGTCTTTAGCTGTCTGCCTCTCGGAAACCCCTCCCAGCCCGGGCTGAGTGAGCACATCCCTGCAGGGTAGGAAGGAGGAGGGTGTGATCCCTGTGTTTCTGACGCCACTTCAGCGCTGAACTCCACTTTAAACCGTCTCGTGAATGTGTCACACTCACACCGAGAGCGGGAGCTTTCTTTGAAGTAATCTCTGTAGAGGACACTTAAGCGGCGCCGATCACAATTCAAGACGCACCTGTCTTTTGACCCAGCAATCTGATTTCTTCTGGAGGTTGATATTTCTGAAAAGCTCAAGGGTATCCATTTATGCAAAGAGGACTTCTCTGGCATTATTTGTAACAGGGGGAAAAAAATGAAAAACAAAAAAGAGCGCATCGGAGGCAGAGAGCCTAAATGTCCGACTGGAGGAGATTGGCTGGATAAGTAATGGTGCTTCCAGACGACTACTTCTGAAGCAGTCATTCCCAAGATTGAGTTTGCTCTCCACGCTCTGCCAGGGTGGTTCTCCGTGACATATTTTTGAATAAGGAAAACGAGAATGAAAAATATGAACAGCATGGTGTAAAAATACACCATTCATCTTGGTTTGTACACAGATGAGGATCTGGAAGGATGTGCACCTTTGCTGGAAGACCCATGGGGACATTCATCATGTCTCCAAGCCCCATGTGTCCCTCCTTAAGCCGTTTGTACAGAGATGCCATCCTTTCTTGTCAGCTCCTGAATATGTCCCTAGCAACCCTACCCAACCTTCTACTACATTACTCCAACTCTGTCTTTGTGCTCACTTATGCCGGTGTGCAAACATGCTTCTAGTTATTTCCAGAAACACAAGGAATAATCCATGCAATGAAATAAGATACAACCATGGCTAGGGATGTAGCTTGGTTGGTAGAGTGTTTTCCTAGAATGAGCAAAGTCCCGAGCTTGATGCCAGCACTGTGAACTGGGTGTGATGACGGGCCAGGGATCCCACGTCTCAGGAGACAGAGACAGGCAGATCAGAAAGCCAAAGTCAAGGGCTGGAGAGATGGCTCAGCGGTTAAGAGCACTGCCTGCACTTCCAGAGGTCCTGAGTTCAATTCCCAGCAACCACATGGTGGCTTGCCACCATCTGTAATGGGATTTGATGCCCTCTTCTGGTGTGTCTGAAAACAGCAACTGTGTATTCACATAATAAATAAATCTTGAAAGGAAGAAAGGAATTCAAAGTCAATTGAACTACTTAGAGAGTCATAGACCAGCCTGGGCTATATGAGGTTCTGTCTCAAAAAGAAATTAAATAATAAAAAAAAAACCATAAATTCTCTTTGTACCACACATGTGTTCTCTAACTTTACCTTGAGAGCCTTGTCTAGACTCGCATCCTGACCTCTCCTCTCCTGGTGTCTCCTGACCCATTCGTACCTGGATCATATCTCCATTTTGTGGAAGTAGCTGGTGGCCGAGCCCTCCTCTTCTCATCCAGTAAGCTGTTTCAGGGCTGTCTTACTCCGCCCATCTAGCTGAGTTCTGCCCTTTGCACCAAGACCCCTCCCACTGTGGCTCATCCTGCCTCCCTGGTGGTTCCCTCTGTTTCCTTGGCTACCTTCTTCCAGCTCCTCCACCTATAAATCCTGAGTGGTCCTGAGCTCTATCCATGTCCTCACTTCATTCATTCCTTTGGGGGCTCTACTAGACTTCGTGGCCTTTGCAAGCTGCACTTATGCCGATGGCTCCCAAGCCTACCCTGAGTTGTTGCCTGACCCCAGGCTGGCACATGCAACAGCACAAGTCACATTTCCATTCAGGAATCCGTTGGGCCACTCAAAGTCCTTCCACTTGCCTAAGAGCAGCCTCACGATAAATATCGACATTTTCATACTCTACAGAAGACTTCATAAAGTGAATGAAAAGACAAGCTATTGGGTGGGGCCAAGTATTCATGTCCAAAAATAAACAGAATCTTCAAAACTCCACAGTCAGAGAAAAGATGGCAGGAGGCTGGGCATGAGCCTGGGTCTTGTTCAGAGCTTATACAAAAACAGCACTTTGGCCTGGATGAGTAAGCTATCCTTACTCCCTTAATGCCCAGCCAGGGAGATACCAAGGAGCTTCTCTACCCAATCCCATCTGACTCTTCTCTCCCAGCAACTGCCTCCAGAACAAAGGTTCATGGCCTTTGGCCCATGTGGAGTGTCACCTAGATGCAGGTGTCAGAGGCCAACCACCTGCTATGACAAAACTCAGAATCAGAAGCCTTTGACAGTCTAACTGGATTCCTGGATTCATCTCTCTCTTCTCTCCTCTCGTCTCTCTCTCTCTCTCCTCTCTCTCACACACACACACACACACACACACACACACACACACACATCACTGTGTGAACTTCAAGCCATGTCACTGAAAGCAATGGGCAAATGAATAATACCATGTTAGCACAGCTAGAGCAAAATAAAAATCGCAACAGCAGATGTCGGCTGTGGATGTGGGGAGAGCAATACTGCAGGCATTGCAGGTAGGTGTGTGACGCGGTACAGCTATTGAGAACGAGAGCCCGATGACAGTGCTTCTGAGAGGCTCACTGCCACTCCTGAAATGTCACCTCCTCCATATGATGACAGTTTCACTGGCAATGAGCTCAAAAAGATTAGGGCCCTGAGCCAAGCCCGAGCATGCCAAGGATCCTGGGGAAGCATCGGCCTGTCTTGTGTACTTCTGCACAACGTCTGGGACTATTTTATACAGCAAAGTCACCAGCAGACAGCACAAACTTGCAGACATACTGTGAAATTGGCCACAGGAGATGCTGTTTACAGCATGAGGATCAAGCATGATGCTGTACCTCAGCTGGGAATGTGTGTCTGCTACTCAGGTTTTTTCTGTGTTGCCTAAGCCTCGCAGTGTTCGCAGGCTACAGATACTTTTATAAATAGGAGAGTTCCCAAATACTGCCATTGTAGGGAGTGGTGTGGGCTTCTTATATATGCCTACACAGGAACATCATAAAGGTGTGTGTGTGTGTGTGTAGAGACAGAGATGGAGAAGGCAGGCCAGGACGGTGCAGTGAGCACCCTTGACAGTAGACAGAAGCTCTCCACTTTCCTCCTGGTTCTGCTGACAGCTTTCTTGAAGTACAGCATCTCCAGAGACCCACAGAAAGAAAGGGGGTTTGACTTACTATCTGTTTTTGCTTTTGTTTCCCCTCCTAGCTTTGAGTTCTGACAGCTTTCAGAAGAGTATGGCTGGCTCCTGCCCCACGTGGGGGCCGTGCTTGGCATTGTGGGAACTCGTGTGTGGATCAGCTCTGAGCCTGAACGCACCTGGCACTGCTGGCTCTGTCATGCTGAGGCTTTGAGGGACTGCTCAAGAGACTGGCCAGAGGCAGGACGATGGAACCCTCCTGATGCCTCCTACTTCGACATGGTGATGAGAGACCAGGATTTGGATAAAGTCTAAATAGGGAACCCTGTGTAACTGGGCTGGAGACCCCAGACAGGGAGCTCTTGAGGCATCCATCCAGCTGGGATGATGGGTCATCTAGGCACTAACTTCCAGCTCAGGACAGGAGCAACTCAATGGCTCTCCAGTGCAGTTATGTACAGGGAACTGGCCTGGCTTTTTCTCTTAATACCCTACCTCAAGCAAGTGTCCCTCCAGGCCCTTATCTCAAAGTTGGGTTTATCTGGTGGCTTAGTAATAAAGACATGATTGTGGAAGAATAAATAGGTGACAGGAAGTTCCTGCCACACAACCTCTGTCTGTACCCAGAGAGGAGGAAGCATGGCCACACCACAGCCAGTACCTCACTTTGCCCATTCTCTCATTCACTTATTCATTCATTCACTCACTCACTCATTCATTTATTCATTCACTCATTCATTTATTCACTCACTAATTCATTTATTCATTCACTCACTCATACAGTTTTTCATTCATTTGCTCAGACACTTTTCATTCACTCATTCATTTTTTCCTTCCTCCATTCATTCATTCACTCACTCATTTATTTATTCACTCACTCACACACTTTTTTGTTCAATTGTTCACACACTTTTTCATTCATTCATTCATTCACTCATTCACTCACTCATTGACCCACTCACTTATTCATCCATTCATTCACTCACAAGCCTTTCGAGTTTCAAGTGACAGTGGTAAGTCTGACCTAGGTGAGCCTGGTGTCAGGACATTCAGAGGCTGATGCTTTAGGCAGACAGAGATGGCATTTGGGTCATAGTCTGAGTTAACAATAAAACCCAATGAAGCAGCAGGAAGAAGACCCTGACTTAGTTGCTGAGGACTTCAGAGTATGTCATAGTCTATAGGTGAGGCACAGGGAGACTAAGAATCTGGCTGAAAATACACAGAAAGACATAGGACAAGATTCTAGCCCACACTTCCCTGGAAAAAGACCTAGGCTTTCACCTCCACAACCTCCAGCTGGTCTGCCCTCCAGAAACAAAGAGTCTACTTTGGGTACAAATAAGGTCTCTTCAGTCAGTCATCTTAGTGATGTTTCCTGTGAAGCTCACAGAAGAAGCCAGTGCCATTCAGGGACTGCATCTTCCTGGAAACTGTGATGTGGTGGCTCTATTGAGCCTAGAGTGGGGATCTTTGTGCCTCTAGGGATAGAACTACTGTTCAGCTCAGAGCTACCACACAGGCCCTCCAGCTGTACCTTGGCTCTGGCCAGCATGGTGATACCATGGCCTTGTGTGAGGACAGCGGCGGCTATGGTTGAAATCATTCTACTGCAGTATAGTCCTGGGCACATCACCCATTCTTCAGGCAGGGGCCTTTCTGAGTTTACTAAGAGGTAAAAATAATGTTGAGTGTCAGAGATATGAACAGGCCCTTCCTCCAACGCTGCCTGCGCCATAGCTGGGCTGCTTGCTTCTGAGAACAGAGCCTTTTGCTTAGCACCCAGAGGCTTTATGCAGGGCCTGATCTGCAGCTGGGCTTGGCATACAATGGGTACCTAATAATTGCTGTTGACACAGCCTGTGCTGGACTGAACACCTGGCTTCCCCGCCACTTGAGCACTAGCAAGAGAGGCAGGGATCCTGGGTAAAGCTCACATAGCAGCCTCACTGGAAAAGGGAAATAGAAAAGATTCTCATTCCAAAGAGTAAATGTCATGGGCTAGGGGGAGGATCCCTGGACTCTGAAAATAAAACAGCCGTGTGAGGGAAAGAGGGGGAGAGGGGGAGAGAGGAAGAGAGGAAGAGAGGGAGGTGTGGAGGGGAAGGGAGATCTGGGAGAGTGAGAGAAACCAGGTTCCATCGTGCCTCTTGGGAGACCTGGTACAGGGACTTGGAGCAGCCCTGGGCGAGCCCTGGGAAGTGGCTGATGGACCGTGGACCACTGGGCAGAGTGTGGTCTCCTTGCAGAAGCTCTCCCATCACCCCAGCCACACAGAATGCCACCCTTCTCCGCAGGTCGTCTGCACCTCCACACTACCCCTCCACACCGACTCCATAACTCATGCTCGAGCCATCTCTTCCATGAAGGGGGGGCTTCTTTAGGACAGGACTGAGTTGTATTGATTTCTGGGTCCCAGTGCCTGCTGATGACTTGGCCCTCTCAGGGTATTTTGTTGGTAGGCAATTCATTTGTGGTAAGTGACTGCTTACCTTGACCTGGGCAGGCTGTTGCTATGCGCAGGTGGTCTTTAGGGCATCTGCTCAGATCCCCTGACCCACTCCTCACTTGCAAACAATGACCTTTGTTACCATTTCCCTGGAGCTACTCTCATCTGTCATTGTCCTTAGCTTTTTGGCACCATTTCCTCTTTGTCAACACAACACATGGAGGTGTTGAGACAGAGGTTCTGAGTGATCCCTGAGGAACCCAGATCCTGTCCTGATAGTGTCCTGGTTACAATTTCAGGACAAGGTTGGCAGTTGAGAAGAAGCGGGATGGGGGGAGGGGGGTCTGCAAAGTGGGTGGGGCTGGGCTCAGAACACTTACCATGGGTTATACCCTGGCCATGTTTCCAATCCCACTCCCTGATTCTCATTTACTAAGATGTGAACAGGTCATGCAGCAAGCTCCTGCCAACATGGACAGAGCCATTCCAGTCACCGTGGTGAATTGCACCCTCCAAACCGATGAGCCAAAGTGAACCTTTATAAAACTGCTTGTCAGACATTGTGCCATATCTATGAGACAATAGCTAACACAAACAGAAAGTAGATACGCTTCTGTCCAGAGAAGGCATCTCCCAGCTCCTACCCAGCAGTTCGATTGAAAACAGATTAGTTGAGTCCAGGCAGTACGAATGTGTATGTGCACATGTATGTGCATGCATGAGAGTGGCTATATGTGTGTACATGCATATGCATACAAGTATATGCATCTGTATAACATACGTGTGTAAATGTATAACAACGGGGCTCACATCAGCCTCTGTGTGCTGTTGCCTCTGGGAATCTGATGCCTGAGTGACAGCCCCCGAGGACACTGCTTCCTGGCAGTTTTAGCTGGTGGCAGGTTAGGATTTCCATGTTTCCTTCTTGACTCAATCCAGCAGCCCTAACCTGCTCAGAAGGAGCCAGACTGGACAGTGAGAACCTTCCTGGGGAAACCAAAGCAAAGAAGCAGAAGGCCACGCTGAGGTCAGGCTCCCCAAGGCCTGCCCATTCATGGCTTCGCTGTCCACTGTCCATTGTATGTCGTCTATGAGCTGAGTGTCCCTATTGGTGTCCCCATATTGATGCTGTCAGCCACAAAGGTGGCTGCAGTGGGAACAGGCCGCATTCTCTGACTGGAAGGTCAAGTCTCCCTCTGGCTCTAGTGACTTGGAAAGAACACATGATCTCAGCTTTGACTCATTGTAGCCCTAGGAGCTTACTAGCAGTTTGTCAAGGCCCCTGCCCAAATCTTGTTCTCTGTAGCTCATACTGATCTAGTCTCAACCTCTTCAGAGGCCCCTGTCTATTTTGGGGCCTGCGACCCTCACACCCTGGTCACTAATGAGGGCAGGAAAAGGGGACGATTCAGAGTTCAGTCACATCCCATTCTGTTCCCCTGCATGATCCAACCCACCCCCATCAGACCAGAAAGATCCACTCAGGCAGAGCCAGGTTCACATCCACATAGCCTGTGTCTGTGCAGAACTTGTCTGGACATCGAGACACTTGGGCTTGCAACCCCAAGCCTGTCAAAAATTTGTGGCATTGGTCAAGTCATTTAACTTTCCTGGGCTGGTGGACGTCATGCAGGAGGAGCTGTGTGAGTGAGTGATCTCCCTGGAGACGGCTCACCGTCTTGCTCGGCTGCCATGGGTGTGCTCTGGTGAGGCACAGCCCCAGAGACTCCGTCCCAGGATTGCTTCTTGCTACTGATGCGCTTCCTCATGTTTGTCATTGCCACACTCCTCAGTTATGTGGCTTGGTGTGACTGGACACCAGAAGACCCTCAGTGCTATAGCCTGGTGTTACTTCCTGGGTGACAGTCACCCTATTGGACAAATTTCCTGCAGATCAACATGAAGATGAACTTTCACAAATTAATGCTGTTTACATGAATTAATGACTATAGAATTGATTCAAATAATTTTAGGAAGAAAGTTTGAGGAGATGGTTTTAGTTGTTTTGCTAGAAAGACATAATAAAGTTAGAGTCAAGAAGAGAATGAACCCCCTCTTCATAGAATATTAAGTAAAGGCTACATAATAAGGAATGCAATGAATGTTCATAAATTACACTGAGAAGAGAAATGGTCTTGGGACAGATTTGTGATCAAGGAAAAACCTTCATCCTAGGTCAGGTCCAAGGATGAAGCCACAAGTGTGCACTGTGATAAAGCAAGGCCACGTGAGACTGTTGCTTTGAACTTATAATGAGCTTATAGAATGAAACACTGCTTTGAACTTGCTATCAATATCCTTCTATAACTCCCCTTTTGTGTAACGTTTTGTCTGTGAAGTAATTTTATGAAGAACTTCTAAGAAGGTATAAAAAGGCTGAGAGAAAAAAGTGTCTATATATGTGCGCATACACACATATATGTATATGTGTATGTGTGTGTATGTATATGAGTATTCATGTGCACTTGTGAAATTGATGATAAAGGTTGTCAGGCCCAACCAGTGTGTGTGTGTGTGTGTGTGTGTGTGTGTGTGTGTGTGTGTGTATGAACCACTTTCTTTTTATCCTTTTCTTTCTGACCAGCTGCTTAAGAGTTAAGAGTTCAGAGTTTCTCACCAGTTGTTCTTGCCAGCCCCAGATAATTAGTTTTGTTCCATCAGCGGTGCTGACCCTGTAAATCGCCCTCTGCTGTCAACAGAGGTGGCGTCAGCTGCTATAGCACCAACCCCAGTCACCGATGCCATACCTTCCTGCTTTCCCCAGTTCCCGGGATGTCAAAATAGGCTTTCAGCACTGGGCCTCAGTTTCCTCCTCTGGAGAGGGAAGGGCTCCTTTTAACTCCACGGTGTATGGCTTCATAGCAAGAAGTCAAAAATATACCGATCACATACTATGTTCAGGGTGTGAGCTTTATGCCATATATAACACAACTATTATTTCTGTGAGTTTCAGATAAATAGTAGTTAATAGAGGTGAGATGATACGCCATGACCACAGAGCTAATTAACATCAGCCCAGGCTCTTCTGTGCTTTACTGGACTCCACTCAGCCACTCTGCCTCTAGCAACTCCTAAGCATGCCCTTAGACACAAGAGACCCCTACCCAAAACAACATGGGGCCTGACTACAGTGGTTGGGGTTAACATGACTCTGACCGTGGATGTGCTGTGACAGTGAGTCCAGCAGTCGCCCCGGCCGCTTCACTGTACTGGGGTCTTCACCATCTCTTACGAGTTTCTCTGCCCTGTGGTCAGTAGATAGGCTTTGAGAAGCATTGTGAGTTTTGGGCTAATGTGTCCTTGTGAAGCACATACCTGCTGTCGCTCAGAGGATCATCTTTCATCCACAGAGAGGAGGCTTCTGGGAAATGCTAGCCACAGTTTTCTAGTGAAAGCCACCTCTTGTACCCATACCTGTTGTTCTCTGCCCTGATCTCGGCCTCCCAGGCAAGTCCTGGAAACCCAGGCCTCTTACTATCTCACTCTGGTCAGAGCTGGCAGGAGGAGAGAAACCAGCAGCAGAGTGTGTTTGGTCAAGTTCCATCTGGGAACACCTATTGGTGTGCACCCATGACTGACTAGCACCTCGTCTCTGGCTATCCCACCCAGGCCTGGAGATGGAGCACACTCTCTTTAACTGGTGCTAGCACCTACAGGCACTGTATCCCTGCAGATGAGACTGTGGCCCACAAAGAGAAGGCAGTTAGACTGCTCTAAGGCTTTCTGATCCCAATCCCTGCACACTTACTGTGTGACTGCTACTGAGTTGCTGCACATCTCTGAGACTCAGTCTCTCTGCTGTGACATTGGACACTATAGGTTCTCATGCTGGGTACCTCGCATGGTTAGGACTGCTGCTCACAGTATTTGTCATGCTGAATCTACTTGCTTTTACTGTAAGAAGCTATCAGAAGATACACCATCAACTTATTAACCGTTTTTGAAGGGGGAGAAAGTAAACAAGAGAAAGATGGGATTAAATGTCTAGGTCAATCAGAAGATACAACTTATTGTGGAATGTTAATGCATGCCTCAGAATTGAGAATTGTAATATGGCTATGAAAAGCTGCCCTGGGCTTCAGCTGCCTGGGGACCCTTCCTTGCAGCACAGAAGCAGCTTTACTGGGTGACTGGATTAGTGTTGACTCTGCTGCAAGCTGAGGTCTGAGCCTGGAGCATGCCTCTGCCTCTGGCTTCTAGGTTCTGTGCACAGGGAGCAGGGGTAGTCACTTGCTCCCCAGCCTCCTAGCCTTGGCCTGGCATGAGAGCATGGGGTTCCTTCCCTTTAGCCCTATTCCAAGTTTAGTGTGCCTCATCTCTTGCTCTGCTGGACCCTCCCCCGCAGTCCCCCGGGGAACAGTTACTGAAATACACCTAGCAGACTGTATTCTCTTCTTTTCAGGAGCATCCAGGGTGGCTTTGGAGGAGCAGGAAGGAAGGAGAGGAAGAAGAGGAGGAAGAAGAGGAGAAGGAGGAGAAGGAAGAGGAGGAGGAGGAGGAGGAGAGGAAGAGCAGGACAAGGGAGAGCTGGGATCAGAATGGGGCTGTTACACCCATGTGCTCCTAGCTAAACGGGATAAAATAATACTTGATTCCTTTAATCTTTTCTCAGAGACGCAAATTGACATTGCAAGAGGGGAAAGAAGGACCAGGTTGGAGAGATGCTGCAGCCCACAGCCGTGGAGGACAGAGACTGTCTATCCACCATACTGCCTCAAACCTGGAAAACCAGATCAGCCCGTGATGGTCAGGAAAGCTAGGGGTCAAGTGAGAAGGGGGCCAGGCAGGAAGGTCAGGGGCAGAGGTCAGGTCAATCTTCTGGGCAGAGGTTTGCAATGAGAGCACTGGTAGCTAATGAGATTTCAGATTCAGGGGCTCCCCAAGAACCTAGCTGTGCTAACCCCACTGGTGGGCTGGTCTCCTTTTCATGTGGGCTCCTGGTCATCTCGCTATTGAGATCCTCCTGGTCAAGTGATCCTGTTTACTCCACTCTCTGGGCATCCCTTTCTATTCTTTTGGTTAATGTTCCTTTGTTTTCTGCTGATCTTTCTGTCTTTCTGCCAATGTCTTCGGCCCTGTCCTTGACCACTAAACAGCTCTCGGGTTGAACGCAGTGGCCGTCAATCTTCAGACACTGTAAGTAATGGACAGGCAACAGGCCCTGGGCGCTAGGAGCAAGCAAGAGTGGAATATTGTTAAAAGATAAATTCCACTCTTGGCCATTTTTTAAGATTAATGCAAGGCCTTAGAGACAGACCCCAGGCAAGCTCCTGTAGACACAATGTCGGCAGAAAGGAATTATTGCCTGTCCTGGCTCCAGGCCACCCATTGGCCCCGGCACAGTTATTCTCTCTCTTGTACACTTGTATGCTGTTGCTGATGCTGCAGCGGCACTTGGGGTAGGGTGGCGAGCCTGTGGCCAAGTGTGTTTCTCTACTATAGGAATCTTCTAACATTCTGTCCTCAGATGCATCCTTCCCTGTCTTCAGCCCTGGGTCCCTTTGCCCTGGCCTCCCTGTGATCCAGTATTCCTGAATTCTCAGCACACCACAGACATCCGTCTGTGGCTCAATGACAGCCTTTGATTTTTGTCTTGCAGATAGATAGTCATGAATTTTGTGGTGATCCAAATGAGAAATGTCCCCAAAGGCTCGGGTATTTAAACACTTGGTCCCCAGTAGATGGTGCTGTTTGGGACGGTTTAGGAGGTAAAGACTTGCTGGAGGGAATGTGACTGTGGAAGGGGAACCTTGCTCTACTTCCATCCCACCCTTACGCTTTGTGCTGTGGTTAAAGATGTGATCTCTCAACTTCCTGCTCCTGCTGCCACGCCACGCCCACCATGACGGGCTCTTACCCCTCTGAAGAAATTGCTCTTGGTCATGGTGTTTTATCACAGTGATAGAACAGTAACTGACATGGCCTCTGCATGAGCCTTTCCTTAAGGAATGCACTTGCCATTCTTAAGAGCCCCTGTACATGTGAGTCCCACAGGGACTCACTGATGTCACCTTAGTGAGACCAGGCCCTCGTAACTAACCCTGTGATGTGGCCCATGGATGCTCTCCCTGGGCGCTGTCGGGATGATGTCACACAGTAAGTGATGTGCTCAAGGAGAAATCAGGGGACTTGGAAGTAGACAGGCCTGCTTAAGATTCTGAATGTCATCCCCCTAATCTGTGTGATGGAAGACAATTGACATCCATGATTTTTATGAGCCTCAAACTCCAGCTTCCAGCTGTGTTCAAATAATCCAGAAAGGGGGACTCTTTGAGCCAGCATCCACCATTCAGAGACTGAGAGGGAACTCTATTGATATGCGCCAACCCAGAAATCCCAGCTCTAGAAATTTAACCCTTAGAAACGAGTCAGAGATGAGCATGGTGATCTAATGTGTAGGATGCTGCTTACCACAGCGTGACTTTGGATGAGTTGCTCCAACCACTCATTTCTCTCCAGTGAAGACCTTACATGGTCATAATGGTCACTGTGAGCTTCGTTCAACGTCTGTGACAAGTCTCCATGCATCAAGACCCCACTTCTCTGTGGCATTTCTTCTTCTGTACTTGAATGGTCTTTGTCTAATGTGTTCACAGCTGAAAAGGGGTATGCCCAGGCATGTGCCTGGCCTGAAAAGCAGCTAGTGCAATCTGGTGCATCATGTGACATGGTAGTCTTCAAATTGTGACTCTGCTCCCATCCACATGCTCCCAAGTTCAGGAGCTCTGTGTACCTGAGACTCTTCCCTCTTTGGTCTTTTGTGCACTGGGTTCAACCTCTCTCAAGCCCTCTCCCCATCATACCAGAAATGAATGAATAAATGAATGAATAAATGAATGAGTGAACAAATGATTTTTTGATTACCTTTTCATTCTCTCTTATGTTTCCTTTGAATCAACATGTGTTTTATTAGCTTAACTTTATACCTTTGGGTGTGACAGTACAGGAATGAGCAGTTTTATGAAAAAGAAAACCGCATACACATATGCACAGGCACACACACACCACACACACCACGTGGGCGCACACACACACACACACATTTTCCCCTATTTGTCATTGATATAGACACCATGACCATGGACACCTTTGGGCCCAGATTTTTTAAAATGGTATTTTACTGCAGTGCCCAGCATTCTCCAGTAGAAACAGTGAGAGCAAATTTATAAGCTGTGTTTTCTTAGTGTCTTTGAGACCTAGGGAATATTCTTGTCCTAATAGGACTCTGAAGAGCATCCAAAGAAGGTGTATAGTGCTGTTGTGCTGCCATGGTTACCTGTATTCAGCTTCCCAAAATGAAAGGCAATACTGAAGAGGACATGTTTCTTAGCCATGTCTGTGGAGGTACCAGGCTTTCCTCCTCTGTGGGGTGGCTCTGTCTGTAGACTATGATACCATGGTCTTGGACAAAAATAGTCAACGACTTACCTGTGTCAGCTGAATCTAGAGTGGAGCTCCTAAAGGTACTGACAGCTGAGCCTGCGGCAAAGACTACTTCGGAGGTTGAGACAAAAGAGTCACAAGTTCAAAGGCAGTCTGGGTAACAAAGTGAGCTCCAGTCTCAAAATAAAAGATAAAAAGACATATAGCTAGAGATGTCGAAGTAAAGATAAGATAGAGAGATAGCCATGGAGACATAGCTCAAGGGCAGAGCACTTACCTAACTTGCTCAAGGCCCTGAGTTCGATTCCCCATACCACAAAAAATGAAGGAAGGAACAAATGATTTATTTTTTTGAATGATCATTTTCTTCTGATGTCTCCTCTAACAGTTCTAGTGGCTTAGTAGTCAAACTGAGACATGACAATTCCAGGACAATTAAACAAAAACAAAGCTGTGACTGGCTGTCCTGTGCCGTCATCCCTGAATGCTGAGGCTTCTGCCCATCCCTCCCTGACTCATGAACTCTGTCTGTCACCAAGCCCTTTGGCAGAGGGTGAGGCACTCACTCACAAGAAGGAGGATGTTTCTGACCTAGGTCCAAGTGAGCGGGGTTTTGGAAGCTCAGTAGTGGACAGGAGCTGAGTACTGTGGGGGTCCTCCTATCTCGGCAGGCCACTTCCACAGCAGGCCAGCTGCACAGGACCCTGAGCAGGATCCACTGAAAGCGAGGCCAGGCCCGGGTTGCATGGTGGGGAGAAATGGGAATTTTATCTCTTGCTATTCTTTTCTGTATCTGAGTGACTTCCTTGTTCCTGCGGTTGATTCTACGCATGCGCACTCCTTTTCTTTGCCGCCTGCCGGTTCCTCTCTTAAAACGCAGCAGCTTGTCTTTCATTTCTGGGATTCCACGTTTCTTATCAGTAACTGTTTATTGAGAGTTTCAGCTTTGATTCAAAGCTCCCCACTTTTTCCTTTTCAGCTTTGACCCTCCCTACACACACATTCTAGAGATTAAACCTAGGGCTTTGCAAATGGCACTACTACTGAGCCCTAGCCTGAGCCTGAGATTTCATTTTGCTGAGAAATGCAGAGTTCTGACATTTCCCTAGTTCCTGGGACGGACCCCAGTCCACCACCACCAAGCCTGGTTCAGGCCACGAAGGCCTGCTCCACCTGTGTCTGGTGTGTTTGGTGCTGATCCGTGCAGGGCCCCTCCTGGCCTCTTTGGGGGAGGAGTTTCTGTCCTGTGCAGGCCCCGGCCTGAGTATCCCACCATTTTCATTGGAACCTGCTGGAACTCACTCTCTTCTCAAACATCTATCCCCGAGTTGCAGATATCTTTTAGTGAAATCTCTGGTTCCCTGGGTCCTCGAGCCCAGCTTTGGGGCAAGCAAGAATCTCTTTCCGGCATGTGTGAAGGAACTGGCAGGGTCAGGGGAGCAGGCCAGGCCTAAAACCTCACAGTCAAAAACAGGAAAGGAGACCAAACAAGGGTCTAAGCGGGGCAGCTGGAAGTTTGTCCTTGAATGACCTTGAGTCCTCCCGGCCCCTTCCCCAGGCCAGCACTCTTCAAACACTGCTGCTACCTTTCATCTCCCTCCTCTGTCATTCTATCTGGATGATCCAATGGGCCCTGGTTCCCCTGCTCTCTGCAGAGCAGTCCGTGGGCCCTCCCCACACAGAACTTGCTACAGGGAGAGATCAGTTTCCACACAGCTTTAACTGCAGCGACCACTGTTCCCTAGAATCCTTCTAGAACCCGAGGATCGTCCCTAGCTCCACTCATGGATTGGCAAGTTAGCAGGACTCATGGATTGGAGGATGAAGTAGGGTTTGTGGCTGCCCAAGCAACTTTAAAACTCACATCTACTACATCAACACACACACACACACACACACACACACACACACACACACACACACACACAATGTGTATGAAATCCTTGATAGATATTTCCCCAGGTTTGACAGCAGTTCTGAAGATTTAGGAGACATTATCAAAAACAAATTTCGAAAATGAAAATAAAGCATTTCTAAACCATCAATAATAAAAAATCAATTTCCATCAAATTCCGCTCCAGGCAAGCCTGAGCGATCTCCTACGATCTCTACAGAAAGTCATTGCCATTCACAGGGAGGGACCCAGGCACTGGGACAAAGTACTGTTGGGGTGTGCATGGCCTCCATTGTGATAGCCCTGGCATTCTTCAGCCTTTTAAGTCTATAATTTCCCGTGATTTCCTTTTCCATTCTAAATACATGTCAAATTGGACAGCTGACTTGGTTCCTAAGTCTGGATTCTTCTTATCTAAAGAGATTGCTCCAAATTAATTGTTTCCCGTTTTACTGACTGGAGTGTCTGCCACCTCCTGAGGCTTCCTTGTGATTTAGACCCAACTGTCCTACACTCTTCCCATCCCACTCCATCTCACTCAGGTCTTCTCTACTTATTTCCTTACCCCACCCCTCTCCCCTGGCTGCAGACTCTGGAAAGGCGACTACCTGGTCCTCTGTCTGCTTTGCTGTTCTTCCTGTGTGGACTGTCATTCCCTTAGCCCTGCCCCTGCTGTGCCCTGGCTTTTTCCATGGTACCAGCTTCACTCTCTGCTCACCACCACTGTCCGCCACAGAACATTAATTAGGAACCTTTTTAAGGACTGGCCTTCCCTTCACATGAGCCCCAGGAGGGCAAGGTCATGTCTATCTGTCTCTCTTGTGGCCTCAGCACACAGAACAACGTCTGGTTCACAATAAACACCCCCATGAGTAATTGTTGAATTAATAAACTGTTGTTATTGAGTCAGAATCTTCTGGAAGAAGTGTTGGCAGTCCGCCTCGGGAGCATTAAAATGCACAAGCCTTTTGACCCATGACTTCTAGTAAGGAATCCCAAGATGGTATCGGAAAGATTCATGGAAGGGGAAATTAACCTCCTGGTAAAAATCGAGGGAATCCATCATCTCGCTGCTTCATCTTGGCTTCTCTAAGAAGCTGCAGGATGACCTCAAGCAAACTCTTGATTGATTATTTTCTCAGGGTGACCCCCCAAGCAAGCTTGTGATTGACTATCTTCTAATTGCTATGATAAACTACCCGAGGGAAACAAGGCGGGAAAGGTTTGTTTTGGGTCACCATATCAGAAGGATTTCAGATCGTGCTGAGGGAAGGCACAGCCGTTATAGGTAGCTCCCTCTGTAGTGTGGAAAGTGGGCACACAGTGACAGACACAAAATGGAGAAACTGATGCACCCAGAGACAGTGTAACCTGCAGAGGCCACCCTAGTAACAGACTCCAGCCACCTCCTAAGGATCCCTAAGCCTTCTGCAGTCCCTCCTACATAGGGAAGAACCTTGTGGCTTCTTGACCTGCCTGGGCAGACCTGTGGCCAATTTGTGCTTGGAGCCACCAACCCAGGTACCTCAACAGCTCATTCTCACTACTGGTCAGTGGTGGTGGTGTTCTGGGTATACTCACATCTCATAAGGACTACAGAAGTCTCCTGGAACCAGGAACACCCAAAAATTCAGAATTATCATTCCCAAGCACCTCCAGCTGAACAACTGGTTCTACCTTATGTAGGGAAGACAGTTTCCATGCAGCGAGCACCTCAGTGTCTTCCACAGAGCCATTCTGAACTCCGAGATTGGTGTTTAGGCTTCTGCGTGCATGTACCATCAATAACTTTTCCCGGCTTTTGAGGTAACATTTAGACATTCATTCCAGTTTGGGGCTGTGGTAAGCAGCATCCTATCCATTAGATTTCTGAGCCCATCTCTGGCTGATTCTAAGAGTTTAATTTCTAGAGCTGGGATTTCCAGGTTAGTGCATATCAGTAGAGTTCCCTCTCCATTTCTGAATGCCATCGCCCTAATCTGTGTGATGGGAGAGAATTGACATCCATGACCTTCATGAGCCCCAAACTCCAGCTTCCGGCTGTGTTCAAATAATCCAGGAAGGAGGGACTCTTTGAGCCAGCATCCTCCATTCAGAGACAGAGAGGGAACTCTATCAATATGTATCAACCCAGAAGTCCTAACTCTAGAAATTTAACCCTTAGAACCAGTCAGAGATGAGCATGGAGATCTAATGTGTAGGATGCTGCTTACCATAGCCCCAAACTGGAACGAATGTCTACATGTTACCTCGAAAGCCAGGGAAAATCATTAATGGTGCACCAAAGTCCTTAACAGGACTCAATATGAGCTGTTCACCAGCAGAGTGGTAAGTATGGAAGGAAGGGGAGGCAGTCAGGTATGTTGAGGATCTCAATACTCACGCTCACAGGTCAGCTTTCCTCCTGTAACCTTAGTGGACAGATGAGAATATGATACCCCAACCCCTATCATGACACACACCCCATGGGGACACAGAGAGCAGCTCTGAACCTGACCAATGTCATGGCCAAGAGCCCTGGGGCTGGGGTACCTGCCTCTTCTCCACCATTCTTCCAGGTGACAAAGATAATGTAGACCTTTCCACGAGACCCTGTGGCTATACCTGAGACCCTGATTCTCTGAAGACCCAGAGTCCAGGCTCACTATGGCTGGCACACTGAGCTGGGCTGTGAGTCCTCTGGGTTTCTGTGGCCTAACTATACACATCTGAAGATGGGGATTTATCTTGCATGTTTTATGCCTTAATTGCAGTATAGGTAGGGAGGGTTTCCAGTCTTTTTTAACCAAATATAAGCAATAAGTACAAGCAAGCTGTACCATGTGGGGGTCAAAGGGCAGCATCTGGTCTCAGTTCCCACGTTCCATCTTGTCTGAGAGTGGTCTCTGCTGTCCTGTTGAAAATGCCAGGCAATCTGACCTGGGAGGTTCTGGGAGTCTCTGTGTCTACTTAGAAATGCTGGGGTTACAGATGTGTGTTCTGGGGATTCAAACTCAGGTCTTCATGCTCTTAAATCAAATGCTTTACCCACTGGGCCATCTACCTGGCAAATGTTAGTCTCTTTTAAATTACACATTTTATTTTGTGTGTGTACAGTAATGTGTGGGCACATGCATGCCACAGCACACATGTAGATAGCATACAAGAGTTGATCTTTCTACTATGTGGGTCCCCAGCTATTGAACTCATGTTGTGAAGCTTGATGCCAAGTTCCTTTAGCTAGTGAGCTATCTCATTACCCATCATATGTTAATCAATATTGATGTCTCTCTCTCCAAGTCCTCTTCTGCTATACACGAGGTAGAAAGGGCCAGAGCCCAGAGTTGTCTTCTGAGAACCTTGTTACCAATATGCCAGCCACAGTCTCGGCTTTCACATGGATAAGGCTCAGCCTGTGTCCATTGCACCCTTCCACAATTGGGTTTGATGTTCAGATCAGTCAGCATGGCTCTTGCTGATCCCAAAAGCTTTTCTCCTCTGTAAACAGGAAAAGGAAGTTGGATATGGTGTCGCACATCTTTAATCTCAGCGCTCGGGAGGCAAAGGCAGTCAGATCACTGTGAGTTCGAGGCCAGCCTGGTCTACATACGGCTCCATGCCAGTGAGAAGGAGCAATGAGAGTCTCCGTAGACTGAGGATCATCTCCATGGTGGCCTCAGGCTTGTCCAGTGTGCATCGTTTGCTTCTCCACAGAAAGCCCATGAACTTGGGAACTCTGTCCCACTTTCCCAGGGCAGCGACCAAACTGGGGGATTGAGCTCGCATATCCTGGTTCCTGAATCATGACAGGTGCATCTCAGAGCTCCCAGAGACCAGCCTTCTAAGGTCCTGTTGCCTCTGCTTCCCACCAAAGCAAATGAGAAGAGGAGAGCCTGCAGGCTGGCATCACATGGCAGCAGGTAAGGATGTAGCTTCCCTCATCCTCGGGGTCTTAGTGAGGCCTTGAAGGACGTAAAGGGAAGAGCTAAAGAGCACACCTCTGGACCCTCCTTGATGTGGCAGCTCTCTAAAGGCCAGCCCTGTCTCTCTGGGGAACTGAGAGATTATCACAACCCTTCATGTCACTTAAGAAGCCCAACTGCCTTGACTTCTTCACTGTCTTGAGGTCTGCTATAAACAGCATCACCTAAGCGGGAACAGTGGTCACCTCACAGCCATTCCAAACAATGAGAAAACTAGCTGTGAAGTAACACAGGGGAGGAGAGGCTAGGGTGTATCTGGGGCTGATCCCCAGGGCTCTGTGTGAGTCTTCAGCAGAAGCCATGGGGGAGTCAGGGGAGATGACAGGCACAGATGGTGATGAAAGGTAGTGTGGAGGCAGGGCCTGTCCCTTTGGAGGACCTGGCCTGATTCTGTGTGACATGGGGATTCTGCATGAGACAGCAGGGTCCCTAAGGCTGGCTGTTCCCCCCATATTCCCCTCCCCAGCTCTGCTCTGTCACCTGCAAGGACCTCATGAAACTATCAACCTATTTGTGTAACTGGAGTTCAAACAAGTCTATTAACTACTACCCAATTAAAGTCAACAGCCAGTGCTGAGTTTGCTGGCTCAAGCCTTTTGGAGCCCCAGGGACTTTCAGATGTTCCAGGCTGTGACTTCAAAGGCCAAGGCTTGTTCTCTGCTGAAGGCTTCTGATAGGCCCCCTAGTGTCAGGACAGAGTACTCTCACTCTCTCCTTTGTGTGTTATTTGATCACATGGAGACTTCAGGGCACTTCTGGCCCCTGGCCTCAGCTGAGTACGGAGCCTCACTGCGGGTGTGATATAAATTACCTCACCACATCAATGCAGCTTCACCTGTATCTTCTGTGCTGGAAACCCACCACCCGCTTCCCGCTCCCCACTCCCCTGCAACCAGTCATACTGTCAGCTCTATTCCAAGGCTGGCTCAGGTGTCACCCACCCCTGATCCCTCTGGGAGGAAGTCTCTTGTCTTCAGGCCTCTCTCGAGGCCAGGCTTTCACGTGACTGAGACCTGTCATTGGTTCCGTGCTGGCAGTCAGCAAGCTACCAAAAGACGGCAGGCTGTGACTGACACTGTCTCTTCCCCATTCTGGAGGCTGGGAATCTAGAGAAAGCTGTGGCAGAGGCAGTTCGAAAGCTTCTGTCCTTGGACTGGTACAGCTACCTGTTTAATGGGTCTTCACAAGGCCTCTCCTGGATGTGGCATGTGTGGGTGTGAATGGGGTGCTCTCATCTTAGAAGGCCATCTACCCTATAGGATCGGGGCCCTACCTAGGGAGCCTCAGTTAACACTATTACTCCTAAGAAGTGTCTCCAAACACAACCATATCAGGAGTTGGGCCACAGTGTGTGAATTTGGCAAATCAAGAACCCTTCCAGGATCCCAGGTAGGTCTCTATTCTGAGGTAAACAGGGGAGTTAGCACATGGAGGTGGACTCACAGCTGAGCTAAGAGAGGAAACATCCAAACAAAGAAACCAGCCTGCATGAGGGAGTATCTTTTTCATTTCTAGAAACATAAAAGATGCACAAACTTCTCAGAAAAAGAACATGTACTCGCCTGTGGGACTAAATCAGCCTGGCGGTAGGCTTCATGAGTGCTTTGATCAGAGAGCTAGGTCTCTGCAGTCTTTTGTGTGATGTCCACATCGTATGTAGATTTTTAGCTTCGGGATGGCTTCCTGGGTGGCTGACTGTGGACTGTTTCAGGTTTCAGATCCACACTCACCAACAACTCTGAGAGACAGACCTATGCACCCCAGAATTCTCTGCGAAAGCCTAAGACTAAATCGACTCAACTGTCCTGAGCCAGTGCGACCTCAGACTGGCTTAATACAGCCCTGTACACCTCACTGTTCAGGATGGGAGGTTTGTTTTCTGTGGGGCCGAGTGGAAGGAAGTAGCAGACACTGGGAATTTCGGGGTTCTTTTTTTCTTACCTTCCTCCCACAAACAGCACACAATACTGCTAAGCCAGACCGCCATCAGTTGCTCAGTGTTGAAGTCCTAGATGCAGTCAGGGTAAAATAGGACCCGGAGTCACTGACTAGCATGGATAATTCTGGAGATTATCCTGAAAGCAATGAGAGTCCTCAAGGGAGATTCAGAGCAGTCAACAACTACACTGGTGGTCACAGGCTGTATGACAAAGACCTTCAAACCTGTGTGGCTTGCAAAGCTGCTTCCCACCAGCCCTCTTCGTGGCAGAGCTGAGGCACTGACTGGCTGGTACCTGCAACCCATGGTCTGGCTCAAGGCTCAGTTACTGACCAGACTGCAGTCACATCCAGGACGACTGAGGAATGACTGCCTCTGCTCAGTCACATGACCCCTGGTGGCAGCCTTGCTTTGACTTCACTCATGTGACCCTCAAGACTGTCTACAAGCAAGCAAACAAGAAAGCAAGATCTAGCATAGCCCTCTGCTGCCTCCTGTCAGCTTGTCCTGTGTGACAGAAGGGGAGATCTGCAGGGCCAGCCAGGAACCAATGGGAGGAGTAGGAGGAGGTGAGAATCCTGGGGACTGTCCACAGGTCTCTCAGGCACTTCCTCTGAGCACCGTCTGACTTTTCAGTTGTAACCACACCACACGTTGGCGCTCTCCTGAGTCGGATTATCACTGGTCTCTACAGAGGGAGACATCTGGGAACCAGAAAAGACTTTGTAGATGTAATGGGGACGGGGCAGTTTTTTTTGTTTTTTTGTTTTTTTTTTTCCGTTTTTGCTCCCAAGTAGCAACAGGACATTTCTACACCCACTCTAGCTTGTTTTAGCTCCCAAGTAAATGACACAGAGACCTAATATATTTATTAACAAGGTGCAGGAACCGTGCTGGGCAGACACTCATCTATTCTAATTCTCTGTGGCTGCCTACTTCCCTGCCACTTCCTCGTCTTCCTCCTCCTCTTCCTCTTCCTCCCCTTCCTCCTCTTCTTCCTCTTCTTCTTCCTCTCTCTCGATTTTTTTGCTTGCCCCTCCCTGACTAGAAGGATCAGAAGTTCCACCCTATTTATTTCTGCCCAGCTATAGGCTGAATCAGCTCTTTATTAATCAGTCAGAGGTGATGGAAAAGAATCTTTACACATCACTGAGACAGGAGATGCTCCAAATATCATGACAATGCCAACGTGTGTCTGGACTGCAAGCAGATCTCCCAGCACAGCAATCAGCATCTGAATACACAGTGCACAAAACCATCCCCAACAAGACCTGGCCCACACCAAATCTCCCAGTGCCTAGACCTTGGCCTTCATACCTTAGGAACTCATGAAGCATGGCCTATCTTATTGCCCTGACGTGCTCTCCTTGGGATGCCCCCAAACAACCTCAACCTACTGAGATCTTGAAGCCCAAGGATGGAGATAATTCACAGCTTACAGAAGGGGCCAAACACACCAGTAAGCACAGCAGGCTGTGGAGACAAGCTGGCAGCAAACATCCAGTTACCAAGGATGCCATATCCTGGGGTAAGAAGTGAGGGCTTCCTGTGCTTCTCATGGCTCCCTGGTGGGAGAGAGAGAACAGGCTCACACTGGTTCTCTTCCTCCCTCTGTTCTAGGTCCCAGGTAGACAGCTGCCAGGGGGACAGGTGACCAGTGTATTTCTTGAGTACCTGACTACTTCTTGCTGGTCCAGTCCCATATCCTGCACAGGGCTCTGTGTAATCCCTCCTTACTTGGGCTTGGTCACCCAGCACCTCTTCTGTAGCAGATTCTTCTCCTTAGGATGCAGCAGGATTCTTCTCTTTAGGAAGTAAGGGAGATGCTAGCACACTGCCGCTCACCCAGGCACAAGCTTGAACGTGTGCCTAAAGGTGTGTGTGTGCCAAAGTGAGTGTGAGTCCGGCTGACGGTTCTGGTCTCTGTGCAGCCTCCAGCTGACGGTGTGGCCGCTTCTCGAGGTCTTTGCTAAAGAATTTTCAGAGGGGAGGGGTCCTCAGCTCCTATTCATGCTCCACTCCTCCCTTCCTTTTTAACACCAGCAGCTTGACACCTGGTTCAGCCCCTCCCCAGCCAATCTCCCTGTCACTACTCAGTGGGTTCCTCAGGATCTGGCACAGGCTCCTCTCCTGTGTCCCTTAACCCCTGGAGATGGCCATGCCCCTGCCTTAAAGGCTCTCAGACCCAGCAGCAGCACCAGGCTTCTCTCCTGACAGCCCTGACACGGCAGCAGGTGCAGGCAAGGAGCCCCCCTGGTCCCTTTATCCTACAGCTTGTTTGACTCTGGTTTCACTTGGATCTGACAAGCTGTGATTGGCGCATACATCCTTTACGGCCTCCACACTGATTTTCTGCCTCCTGATTTCTGTTTGTCCTTATGATTGATTTATTGGAGGAACTGGGGGTTGCCCTAGAGTCCTCTGACTGATGCTGTTAGGTGCTGCTGAAGACTCCAGCCTTCCCAGACCCGGCGGCGCAGCTACATATTGGCATGGTCCCAGGATAGACTATGAATAACTATCTGGTTTGGACTGGGTCAGGGCATCAAATTGCTTTTAAATACAGTTTCAAAGGGGAGAGCAATATTCTTTTTCGGGAGCGTGGCGGCCTGGGAATTGCAGGTTCAGACTGAGAGATGGTTTTTATCCAATGTATACAGTTAAGAAGACAAGCAGTATGCCCAAAGGGAATGCAGGCCATGCAGCTGTGGAAGGCTGAGACGGTCTATACCCCAGTCGATGGAAGCTTATGCAGGTTCCAGTCACTTATGCTGCTGTCATCACTACTGATACAGACCTAGTATAGACATGGGATTCTAATCCTGGCACTGCCAACTTGGCCTTTGGCTTTCCCCAGCTGTAGGGTAGGAGTAAAGCCCTGGGCATGGCTGCAGGAACTCACTCAGGACCAGGAGGGCAGGAACAGCCATACATGGCAGGACCCTCAGGCCAGCCCACAGTCACTTGTAGGGCAGGAGAGTAGGTCCTCTCCTTAGCTCTGATCCTCACAAACAGGGCTCTCTGATCACAGGGCATGCCACATCTGTTGGCATTTCATTTAAGCTCCAACCCACAATTACCTGGCAACAGTCAGGTGTGCCTGACTCATTATAGAAGGGGCTGCTTGCTCCTTCCTCTCTCTCTCTCTTGCTCTCTCCTCTTGCTCCTGCTCTCTTACCTTCTCTCTCCCACTCCCACCCCACCTTTCTCTCAACTCCACTCCCCATGCCCTGACTAAACTCTATTCTATACTATACTATCATGTGGCTGGTCCCTCAATGGGAAGGGATGCCTCAGCATGGGCCTGCAGAGGCACCCCCTTCCCCCACACATTACCGTACCTCCACCAAACATATCTCTTGCCTCGCTTTCATTTTATAAGACACAACAACATCTGTAAGCTCAAGACCCTCTATTCATCCCAAGCTAGCCCAACAGCTGCCGTTTGATCCCCTTGGACCCTGAGGTGCTCCCCCTGGGGTGCTCATATGAATGCATGGACAGATTTTGGAAGAGGAACATGGGCTTAGAGGTCTGCAGACGCCTTGAAAAAAGCTAGGTGTTGGTACTGAGGATCAAGACCTGGGCAAACAGGGGCTAAAGAAAGAGAGAAGTACAGGCTATGGGGGAACCTCAAACCAGGGACACACACATTAGAAAATGACTACAAGGTCCCCACTGAGGGCTCAGAGCAGGGTCCTTGGGGGAAGGGAGAGCTAAAGGCATGGCTACTATAGGTATCCCACCTTCCTTCCTCCAGTTGTCCCCTCTCCCAGGTGACCAGCACCTTCCTCCACTCCGCTGCCTCACCCATCTCTACTCAGTGGGGCACACAGCTGATGAGATTTATAGAAACCTCTAAAACAAGCTTTCCTCGTGTATCCATCCTTCATCTTCTCTGCACACCGCTCCCTGAGCATCTTACAGCAAGGAGAGGGAGAAAAAGAGATAAAGAAAAAAAAAAAAGCCTCTCTGGCGTTTATTGAGACAAATAGTGGGAGTCTGCCGGGGTGAATTGTAAAAGATGCATCTTTGCCTTGCCAATGAGTCCACGCAGATGTGAAGATGAGTCTCTTCCATCTTCTGGAGCCAGGCAGTTTAACAGTTGGCCATTCAGGATGCAGGACAATCTACCCCCAACTCCTCACATCCCACAGGCAGTGGATCCCCAGAACTCAGACCCCTTTCACATTCCACAGTCCCATATAGCTGATACACACCGGACCAAGGAACCCTTGTGGTTGTTCTTCCTGTGAGGCTGGGTGGGAGGGTGGCCCACGCCAAGCATCTGCTGTGGCAGGCACTGAGTCTGCACTGCAAGTTTGTTACTGAACACAACAGCTCCTGGGGTGAAGCTCCAAGCCTTGAGAGTCTTGGTCCCTGCACTCATGTATCTGTAGGAAGTGGACATCCTTTTGGTTAGCTAGTCAGATTATGCTCCTCCAGAGTCAGCAGCCTGCACTATAGTTAGGTGGCCTGGCTCCGGTCCATGTGTTCTAGCCTGATGTTACCGACACAGGATCTCGTGGCTCTGAAAAGAGTCAGAGAGCTGAAGAGATGGCTCAGGTAGTGAGCTACATGCTACATATACACAAGGACATGAGTCCAACCCAAATCACCCATGTAAATCACATGTTGGGGAGGCAAAGAGAGGTGGGGACAGGCCCACCAGCCTAGATTAACTAGCAAGTCCCAGGTTCCAGTGAGAGACTGTCTCCAAAAAAACCAAGGTTGACAGCTTCCAAGGAGCGATATCCAAAGTTGACCTCTGGCCTCTATGCATATCAGCCGGTACTCACCCAGCATGACAGTGTAACCACGAGCCAGTGTAACCATAAGCCAGCGTACCAGCCCCGATTGCCGGGGGGAAGGAAACTGGCTGAGAACTTGCTTTGCTCATTTCCTTTTGTGAGACCAAAACAAGAACAACATACCTTGCAGGTTAAGGGTTCTGTTTGCAGTTAAGACAGTTACAAACAAGTTCCTGTTTGCCCTGTGCGGGTTAAGGCTTCTATTTGTAATTAAGAATAATTTCCTGTTTCTTAGATCTGATAAAAATTGCAAAACACATTTTTCAACCTACACTAAACTTGTGACCCCTATATCCTTGACCTTGTGCCTTCCCTTTCATTGTATCTTTCTAACAGTGTGTCTTCCTAACAGCAGACTCTTTTGCCCCTGAGAACACCTTATCTCTCCTATAAAAAGGACTTCAAGAGGCCAGCAGGAGCTGTTCTCTCAAATCTTGACTTAGGGTGAGACAGCCAGCTGGCCAGTGCTGGCTGCACCCCTAAATACAGCTTGCTTTAGTTGGACAGTCATGGCTTTGATCTTTTCTCAGCTTTACCACTTTGACTGGGCATCTTGGGCAATGGGTCTTGGTTGGCGGGTATGAGTGGGGCTATCCTCAGCCTTCACCATGGAAGCCAGGGCGAGGCTCTGTGAGAGTGGATGAAGACAGGGAGGGATGGTCTTTTTAAAGGGGCAGGGATCCAGGCTGACCCATACCAGGGAGCTGAGAGAGACAGAGGAGACTCCCACAGGAGGTTCTAAAATGGTATCAGGGAATTTAGAGGAGTTGAGGAGACAGAAAGGACCAGCTCAGTGACCCTAGGCCACTGAGTATCAGGACAAAACCAGTCTCCTAACCCAGGCTAAGCTGTGTACACATGAAGAGATGGGCCAGCCTTGGAAGCAAAGTTGAAGAAAGAGCAGCAGAAAATGGGAGAGACTGCAGGGGGCCTCCTCCCCTGACATGATGAGGAGGAGGAGGGAGAAGAGGAGGAGGAGGGGGAAAAGGAGGAGGAGAGAGGGATAGAGGGAGGGAAGGAGGGAGGGTGGAAGAGAGAGAGATAGAGATAGAGATAGAGAGAGAGAGAGAGAGAGAGGAGAGAGAGAGAGAGAGAGAGAGAAGATTTCCTCCCTCCACCTTGCTGAGACTGGGTTTGTCTTGCTGTTTCTGCTAATCTGCCTTCAGCTAGTTGGCCCTGGAAAGAACACTAAACAACCCAGCTCTACTACTTCTTAAAGTGGATAAGACTCCCAAATCGGCTGGGGTCATATCAGGCAGGGTGATAATTCCTACTTTCTTGGTGACATCACAGCCAGCTTAGTGTGGGGAGTGGGGGGAGGCATTCACTAAGGACATTTCACCCACAAAGCTACCCTGTCCGAGATGCAGTACTTCTCAGTCCTCACGTCCCTATGCATAGCCCGATGCACAGTCTCCATACAGCTTCCTCCTTCTCCCCTCCTCATCTTCCTCCTCTGCCGCCTCCTCTTCTTCCTCCTCCTCCTCTTTTTCTTCTTCCTCCTCCTCCTTTTCTTCCTCCTCCTCTCCTTCTTCCTACTCATCTTCTTCCTCTTCTTTTCCTTCTCCTCCTTGTTCCTCCTTCTTCCTCTTTTTCCTCTCCTCCTCCTTCTTTCATGATTCAGGGTGTCATCTGGGTCCCAAGAGAGTGGCCATGTCCTCTCCTCCTTGACTTCCTGGAGTCCCGGCTGAGAGGGGACACCAGAGAGAAGTGACTGAGACCCAGTGGGTCTCTTTAACTTGTTCCTCCCTCAAGGGTCCTGTTCTGTGCCTGAGGCCCCAAGATGGTAATGCTACATTATACCTTGGCTAGGCTAGGAGAGGCCCAGACAGCTAGGAGAGCAAACGTTCTTACTGGTAAGTGTTAAGCATGTGTTTGAGCTCCTGGGCTGGGCACAGACTGAGCAGTGCAGGTGGCTATCAGCCAGTCCCGTAAAACCTTAGAGATACTTAAAATAGAAGCTCTTCCTGGAGGCCAGGAAGTCCAGATTTGAGGCCCCAGACCTTCCTCCTGGGTAAGGAAGGGACACTTGACCTCTCATGATGTTGAGTTTTCACTGTCAACTAGACACAGCCCACAGTCACCTGGAAGAGTCACCCAGAAGCATTTTCTAGATTGTGTTGGCCTGTGGGTGTCTGTGGGGGGTTATCTTGATCGCTGTACTAGAACTTGGATGGTATATGAATAGAGAAAGCAGGTTGAACAATAGGCATGCATGCATGTATTCCCTTCTTCTCTCAACTGTGGGTACGATGTGGCCAGCTGCCTAAAGCCCGTGCCTCAGTGTCTTCCCTTAAATGGTGGCGTGGAGTCAGGAGCTGGAACAAGCCCATTCTCCCTCAAGTTTCTTTTGTCCAGATACAACCCAACACAAGGTGGTGGGTTGAATGAAAATGACCCCCATACGTTCACAGGGAGTGGCATTGTTTGAAAGGATTAGGACTTGTGGCCTTGACCAAGGAAGTGTGTCACTAGGGGGTGGGTTTTGAGGTTTCAGAAGCTCAAGCCAGGCCCAATGACTCACTCTGTCTTCCTGCTGCCTGCTGATCCAGATATAGAACTCTTGGCTCCTCTCAGCACTTGTCTGCCTGAGCACCACCATGCTTCCCACTGTGATGACAATGGACTAAACGTCTTTACTGTAATCCTTCCCCAGTTACGTGTTGTCCTTTATGAGCTGCTGTGGTCATGGTATCTCTTCACAGCAATAGAAACCCTAACAAGAGATACAGCACCAGAAATGAAATCAAGGCGCTCCCCACCAAAGCCCTTCCTAAGGGCACCTCATTCCATTCTTGAGGAGGAGTCCTTGGAGCCTGATCACCTCTGAAAGGTCCCTGTCACTACAGGAACCTAGCCCTACTTGCTCCTGCTGATCCTGTTGAGAACCTGAGTCACATACACAGGTGGATGGTGACAATCTGGGAGTATTCTTAGAATTGTGTGTCGCAGCTTCCTGGGTCTGAGCTGAGTGTTGGATGACTGAGGGAACCAGGCTGGGGTACCTGTGGGGACACACTTCTGAGGTCAAGTTTCCTAAGTGGAAAGGTGTGTGACTCAGACCCAAGCTCTCTTTGGTCCCTGTTGCATGTAGCTTTCGCTATCCCACCTAAGCTCTGGGAACTGGCTGCGCTACCAGCTCCCACGCCCCACAGATTCCCTTGAAACCACGGATAAAAGACACAGACACATAATTGTTCAATTTCAACTTGCCTTTGGACACAGATGCTGGGTGCTACTATCTCCTTCCTGGAAAAGTGTGACCTTATCAATATTCTTTATCTCCATACTTGGCACCTGCCCTAAACTTTAGTTACTAAGACACATCTAGTCTCTGCTAAATACCTCTGACCACCAGTTGATAGTCCAAGACCTCACATGGTTGCTTGGATCTTTCTCTCTCCAAAGCATGGTAAACTCTCCTCTCATCCCTTGCATCTGTGTCTCCCCCCCCAACTCCCCCAGGGACCTGGAAGTCCCACCTATTCCTTCTACCCAGCAATTGGCCCATGACTGACAGATCAAGAACCAACTGGGGAACAGGACAGCATCAGAACCACCCCTACGGGTTCCTATATTACAAATTCCCCCACTGCTCTGGGAAGAAGACTATGGATTAGAAAGCCCCAGAGTTTGGCCCATGCTCTCCAGCCCACTCCCAGGCCTTCAACTTGCCCAGGCTTAGAGTTCTTCATGGCCACCCAAAGACCCTTCTGCCACAGTGCCTTGGCATACACTGTTGATTTTGACAGAAAACTTCCTGCTCACTCTTCAAGTCTGTCCCAGCCCCCTGTGACCATAACCCTAACCCCTGTTACACATGTTTTCCAGCTTCACAGAGCCCTTCTTCACAGTCCATGTGGCTGGGCATTCATTTGTGGGAGATCCTGTCTTATCTAGAGCTCCATGGAGCAGTGTTGGGGTTCAATGTGTGAAAGTTGTCTCTGTATTATTCATCTGGTGATTGCTGTACCTGCAGAGAGAGCTGAGTACTGGCTGGATTTTGGTATTGTTATTCTCATGGTTCATCACCTGTTCAGTATTCTGTAAACATACAACCTCCTCACTCACTGATTGGCTTAATAAAGACCTGATGGCCAATAGCTAGGCAAGAAAGGGAGGGAGGACTTCTGGGCTGAGAGAAGGTTTAAGGAGAAGCAGCAGAGATGGGAAATTCACCAGAGTGACACCAGGAAGGAACAGGTGCTGAGAGAGAGAGAGAGAGAGAGAGAGAGAGAGAGGAGGGGAGGGAAAGGGAGGGGAGGGGGAGGCAGAGGTGTGTGTGTAATGGGCCTCATCCAGGAGTAGTCAGTGTTAGTTTTTTGACCTAGCTGATCGTCTGCTCACCTATAGTGCCTAAGCTTTCATACATAATAAGTCTTGTCTTTATTCATCCGAGAAATTCAAGAAATTCCACTATAGCAGAGTCCATGTTGCTTGCTTCTTCCAATATGGCGGCTAAAGGGTATGTGTTAGGCCCTAAGTTCCTGCTTGCCTCGGGGTCTGTACCTAAGAGGCATCAATACCAACCATAGGAAGGGAGGCCAAGGGTTTTGGATGTAGAGGAATCTCTGACAGGGGTGAGGAAGATGAAGATGCAGACCCAGGTCCTCCTGACAATCAGCCCTGCCAGCTGCACAGTATGTCGTGAGTGAAGAACTGCAGTGTCACGGATGTGAGTCCCTTTTAACTTCCCTATGTGAGCCAAACATCCCTAGAAGGACAGAACCCACCCCTCCCCCAATCCACAACTCGGGAGATCAGCCCGCTCTCTTCCCATCTGCCTCAGAAGCTCATTTCCTGTTTCATGGCTTTAGAAATAGACCTGCCTCACCAAGCGAGAAAAGGCAAGTCAGCTCAGCTGCGAGGGCTCTGCGTGTGTGCTAGCCTGGGAGACGTGGATATTTCGGGAGCCAGATGTCTGCGTGGGTGGAACTGCTCAAGTCTGCACAACTCAGCGCCTAGATACTGCCGAGTCAGCGATTCCTTTACATCCAAGACCCCTGGCCTCTTCCCTATGACAGGTATTGACTGATGACTCTGTGGTGAGCAGAGAACTTTGGGCCTAAGACATATCCCAGCCATGGGAGACGCTGTCTCAGAGAGACGGATGAGCCCCAGTGAGGAACTCATTCGTTGTTCCACACTCTTACTGAGAACCTTCAGCCACCGGGTTGGGAGAACTTATCAAAACATCACACGTGTTCTTCCCCATGCAGCCCCAGCTAAGAAGGGAGCAGGCAGGATCTAGAGTCCCACAGATGAGTGCACAGCCCACTCTCTATAAAGAAAGGCTCCTGGTGCCGGGAGAATGTGTATGGAGGGTGGCGGGGCTGGGTCATCCCAAATCAAGTGAACAGGTCACCCCAGAAACACCATTTCTTTCTGCCCATCCCCACCTGGTCCTGGAGTGCTTCCATCTGATGGGGTTGGAGTGGAAACCAACTCAGGACCTTGCAGCTCTCTCTGGATAATTCCGACCCAGAGGATTGAAAACTCTGGGAGCAGGGAACCACCTGGAGCACTTACCCGCCCCGCCCCGCCCCGCCCCGCCCCCCAGCTTCAGGCCCAGCTGGGTCTTCTCCAAGCTGTCCTCCACAGTGCCTGCTTCCACCCAGTGTCCTCTTTCTGCCACCCGTAGCCTTGAACAGATCACTTGACTTCTCCAGGACCTTGCTTCTCCGTGTCAAGCGGGGACAGTCATGGCAGGAAAGACCATGCCTTTCTGTGTTATTCCCCGCCCTCCACGGGGAGAGGAATCTTTCCAGGCAAGAGCTGTCTTTTCTGAGTCAGGCAACGCTTGCTAACTCCAGCTGTACTTTCTCAGTTCCACTTTGTTGTATGCCAAGAACCAGCTGAAACGTCAGAAACACAACTTCTTAGGCACGAAAGGATTAAAAGCCAACACCATTGGTGGTTCCTGTGCTAGGCTACCCAGCCAGCATTGCTGTCCGCCATGTTCTTGGCCCTGGGCTGGCTGCTTTACTCAGTGGCATAACCAGGGGCACAGGGCACGCTCATGGCCATACATAAATGCTATGCTGCCGAGGGTGATGGTGATGCTGGTGATGGTGATGATGATGTTGATGGTGATAGTGATAGTGATGCTGATGGTGGTGGTAGTGGTGGGGATAATTGTGATGATGGTAATGGTGATGATGATGATGGTGGTAGTGGTGGTAATTGCATGCACATTCAAGTCAGTAAGTGCCAGCCTTTCTCCACTGGCTCATCTCTCCCAGCCTGTCATCAAGGAGGATGCTTGCTCCTTCTAGGTTAGCTGACCATATGACCCATACCTACTGGTCATATGACCCCCACTGAAGCTCTCTTTAGTCTGGCCAGTGTTTGTCACTTACATGAGATGCTTTTAGTAGTCAGATTCTTAGAAGTACAAAGTAGAATGCTGGTCCTAGGGGCTAGGGAAAGAGGAACTATGGAGTTTCAGAGGTGTGTGTATGTATGTGTGTGTGTGTATACACGCCCCTGACACAGTGTCCACGTGGAAGTCAGACAACAATCTCTGGTGTTGGTCTTTACCTTCTAGCTTGTTTGAGATGGGGTCTCTTTGCTGATTCTTCCCTGTGCACACCAGGCCAGGAGCCCACGGGCTTCTCCTGTTACTGCTCCTAGCCTCCCTGCAGGAGTGTTAGGATTACAGGTGAGTATATGAGTTCTGGGATTTGAACTTGGGTCCTCAGGAACTTTTACCCACTGAGTCACTGCCCCAGGCCTGAGTCCTAAAGATCAGACTCCCAGCATACACACAGTGAACACTAAAACATGGTCAAAATAGTGAAGTTTATGGCATACATGTCCAACCACAATAAAAATAGTGAAGTTTATGGTATATATGTTTATGGTATATATGATATATATGTTCAACCATAATAAAAATGGGCCCTAGCTCTCTGAATGATACACTGAGATCAACTCTCAGGAGCTAACTCTAACTGAACTCAGACTCATGAAGAAGTTGGTGAGTGACTCCTTGGAGTGTGCCTGCAAGGACACCTCCAGAGATAATTAACAGAGGGGGCACCCGCCTTAGACTTTGATGTGTTTCCTGATACTACACTCACAGTGGGAGGTCTTAATGCAGACAAAGCATGAAGACCAGGCTGAGAATGCAGCTGGGATCACATCCCCTAAGCCACAAGGCCACAAGTGTATAAACCTCAAGGTGCTTGGGAGAGCCCCTCTCCAGGGATAGAAGTTTCCAGAAGCTATCTCTCCAGCATCAGAGGCCTCTCGGCACTGGAACAAGCTCTGAGGACAAAAGCTCTCAAATCCCAGCCTCAAACTCCCAGGGTCACAACCTTCCCCAATAGTGCCAACACTAGAAAATATTGAGTTCAAAATCAGGATCTTAGATTCTCAAGCCTAAACATTTTTTTTTATAAATTATCTTCCGTGTTTGTTTGCTTCGAAACAGAGTCTTTCTATGAACTAGAGGCAATCCCCTGCCTCATTCTCTCACTGCTTAGATTAGGGCCATCATACCCAGCTCAAGTGAATTTCAGCACTGTGACATACTAAGTGAAGGACATCACGAATCTGAGCTTCCCAGGGGAGTGCAGACTCTTGGCGTCTCCAGTGCTGTACAGGTCCACCTGCTAGGCACCCAACCCACAGCCATGGGCTGCTCCAGTAAGCGGCTTCCAGACCTCAACTCATACTTCAGCTTAACCCCTGCTAAAAAGCCCGGAGCTCCCAGCCTCCCACAGCTCTGCCTTCTTGCCCTGTTCCTCTATTTAACACTTGTTTCTTAATTACACCATACTTGTCTTTTGTCTCTATTAAACATAAACCTGAGCCTTAGGGAGACTCAGCCGCTTTGCTCAACGCTGCACCTCAAGCCCTGGGCCTGGTACATTGCAGATACTCATCCAGTGTCCATCAAATGAATGACTAAATTAATGAATGCGTGGGCAGATGGCTTCGGGGACTGTATCCTTCCTCTAAGGCTATAAGGAAGCCCCCAAGACACAGCACACATACCCCAAAAGGCTGTGAGCATCAGCATCACTGCCAGGGAACTGAGACTCTGCCAAGTACGCAAGAGTGAGCAGTGAGACTAGACATTAGTCTTCCCATGCCTGCCTTGATCCACTAGGGTTCAGAGGGGCTATAGAGCTGAACCAAGAAGGCTCCGACAGACCACACACCCGCAACAGGCAGGCATAGTGGACCATGAGTGGTCAGTCCAGCATGTTCTTTTGCCCGTGCACAAGGTGTTTTCAGGGAACAACCCCCCCCTCCCCGACCACAGAACAGTCTCAGTCTGGGGCAGGGGAACTTTGTGTAGATGGATCTGGTATAAATTCCGTCTCCCTCTCTGCTCGCGGAGACTCCCATGTATGACTCCTACATTCCCTGTGCCTCAGCTTCCTCCTGCATAAATCGAAGATGACAACTTCTGCCTTGGAGGCTGCTGTGGAGCCAAATCAGAGAAGGATGGAACAAGGCCACAGTGGGTGTTAAATATGTTCTTCAGGCCTATGGGTGCTAAAGTGTGTCCCACTTACGTGCTGACAGATCTGGCCACACACACCCACTCTGACAACTCAGCAGCTTCCCTTGTCAGACCCTCCAGGTGGGAGAAGGAAGGACACGGAAGACATTGATGCCCAGGCTGTCTGTCCTGCAGCTCAGGTTACTTCTATCACATGACCCTCAGTATCATCTTCTATCACATGAGAACATGGCACCTCCTGAAGAGTGTGGTGGGGGGCCATGGAGGAGTCCAGGGTGGGCATTACTCTGGCCTAAATGAATGGGGAGAAAAGCAGGAGAAGAGAACTTGGAAGCCTGAGATGGGACCCTCTAGTTTGCTCAAGCTCTCTCTACCTCAGGGGCACCCTGCACCTTTATGATCTTTCACCCCTATTCTCTGTGAAACAGAGAATTATAGTCTAACTGAGACTGGGTGGGGAGCATGATCATTCAAGACCCTCAGACTGTGAATAGAGTCTGGGAAACCAGGGAGATGGGGCTCACCTTTGTCACGTGTGGGGCTCAACTGACATGCTGATTGACACCCCTTCTGGGAGCAAGCACTTAGAATTGATGCCATGATCTGCACTCTGCATCTTTGTCTTGTTTTGTTTTGTTTTGGAGACAGGGTTTCTCTGTGTAATCCTGGCTGTCCTGGAACTCACTGTGTAGACCAGGCTGGCCTCGAACTCAGAAATCCACCTGCCTCTGTCTCCCAAGTGCTGGGATTAAAGGCGTGCACTCTGCATCTTAAAAAAGATCTTGAAGAAGAAGAAGAAGGGGGAGGGGAGGGGAGGGGGAAGGGGAGAGGAAGGAAGAGAGCAGGGGATGGGAGTCTGGAGGATGCTGGGAGGCCTGCTAGGAGGGTCTAGGTAGAAGTGGTTAAGGTATCTATGGCTGTGACTGGGGACATCCTGCAGTTAGGACCCTTGGCCTGTCACCTTTGGTTCCCTCCTTCTTCTAGAGGCCTGGACTCCTCTTCTCCAGGAGCCTTGATTTGCAGTTAACCAGAAACTCCTAACTAAGAGGTCACTCTCCTCGGCACCTCGGCATCTCACCACCTCAGCTACCTCACCTGGAAAATGCACCAATAATTCCCAGACTCAATCCTAGGGAATGGGTGGCAAATAAAAGACTTTAGAAAGACCAGACCTGTGCACACACACACACATGCATGAACTCACAGCACACACACATGCACCACACATATACATATCAAACAGACACACATGTAGACATATGCAGATGCATGTATAGACACGTGCACACCGACACACACAAAGATGCACACACACACACACTCATACACAGATGCACACACATAGACACACAAATGTACACTGGCAAATAGATACACAGAGATAGGTAGGCAGACAGACACACAGACACCTCAAAAAGGGGACATGAACTGTAGGTGTCATGCTTCCTGGAAGATTTTTCACACCTTGCTGAGTAACATGATTCTGGAGTTAAAATGTCCCAGCTTTAGCCTGCCTCAGTTCCCACAGCCTAGGGAACATAGAAGGTTCCGTGAGCCAGATCTGGGTTTAAACTGTGGCTGTGTGTCTCAACTTTGTGACACAAGGTGTGGACTATCTGTGGCTCAGCTTCCTCTGTGTTATGAAGACAGCGGGCCTCACAGACACTCAAGTGAAACATGCAGTATGGAGCTGGGGCTTAGCACTGTGTGGGGGCTCTGTTCTCTCCCTTCCCCTCCTCTGCTTCCTTCTTCTCTCTCTCTCCATTCTTGTCCTATCTCTTCTCTCCTCCCCCTCCCACCGCATCCTCCTTATCTTTCCCGGCACATATTGAATTTTATGTAATTGGGATCATAGAATTTATTCAGCTATTCAGAAGTTTTTTAAGCTCACTATATATCATCAGCATTTCCCCACGCCATCGAGAATTCCTCAAAAGCCTGATGTTAATAGCTCCATAATTGCACCTCATTTAGATGCACCATCGTTTTCCCACGTCCCTCTGCTGTCAGGTTCTCGGAGGATTGTGGGGGTTTTCTTACACACATTAGCTGATGAACCTTTTGGGTGTGTCTTGGCTCAAGTTGCTGCCCTCCTCCTCCAGACAGACACATGCAGAAGGGGTCAGAGCTTCCTGAGCAGCAGGGACAGTCTCCATCAGGATGCGTATCCCAGTTGCTTTCCTGAAGTTGTTCTGTTGCCTCCCTGCCAGCCAGCAAAGCTGCCTGTCTCCCACCAGAGCCCTGCATACCTGTCCTTGAAATCTGGGACAGGATACAGCCACTAGGGGAGGGCAGCACCTGCAGTGTCGGAGGCTCCCTGTCCCACCTGCCCTCACTGATGAGCGCTTCACATGCCCTGTCATTGCTTCGTCTATTTATCCATCTGTCTCATCAGCTTGCCAGCTGATATCCGTCTTCCTGACCCATGCAGACCTATCCTGGCACACAGTAGGTGTTCAATGAAAGAATGAAAGTGTGTTGAAACTGAAACTACAAAGTATTCTTTAAACACACACACTCATACACACATGCATGCACATTCACACACACATACATGCCTACATATATGCACTCATGCATATACATAGATATACATGCACACACAAGCATACACTTGTTTGTGTACATACACATATGCACACACATGCCTACAAATATGCATACATGCATATATATATATATATATATATATATATATATATTATATCCACATATTTACATGCACACATACATGCATGCATACATACATGCATGCATACATACACATGTTCATACACAAACATACATACAGGTACACACACATGCACATACAGAGACCACAACATCTCCTCACCCAAATCCCATTGCTTGCTTCTTTCCTCCCTTTATATTCTGACAGAAACAACATGGAATGATGGAGAAGACCCTGGAGCAAGACAGCCAAGGTTTCAGGTACTTTATCACCGTCCCTCAGTTTCCCCTCACTGAAACTGGGATTGCAAGGCTTTCTCCAAGGATTCAATGTGAGGATGGACTGGAGCATTGGAAAAATGCTAAACATTCCTGACTTCTGAATGTTAGAAAATACAGGCCCGGAGTCCCGTTGCAGCTGTTGGTTCTGGGTTATGGTACCATTGTTCCTGGATGTGACGGGTACCCTCCAGTCAACAAGAACCCTCTCACACACTCCTTTGCCTCTTATAACCAGGGAAGTGAGGCTCTGCTGCAGTAGACCTGGGAGAGGGAATCCTCTATAGGGAACCTCTGACATCATATCCTCCATCAGGGCCTCAGGCACAAAGCCTCCAGGAGTGGGTGAACTCCACTCCCCAGTGTGGCGTCAGTCCTACCTGGAGCATGGAGCATGGCACCCCTGTCTTGTGACTGGGTGTCTGTCATGGGTTGTGAGCTGAAGAGAAAAGCTTCAGGTCAGTGCTTTTTCCTTCTCAGCATCGTGAAGCAGGATGTCTGCTCTGATGGTGGACCCTGTAGCTCAGCTCACCATGTCTCCACACGGGACACCGCTTCCCAGAGAGTGGCCCAACCCTGCAGTAGGAGCCTCACGAAGTGAAGGAGAGTTTGAGGGTCTATTGCAAAAGAGCCTCCTTCCCTGGTTATGCTCCAAAAGGCACAGGAGTGTGAGAGTTCCTGCTGACTGGTGAGAGCACTCTCCATCTCCAACTCTTGCCACAGGACCTGGAGCCTGTGTTTTCTAATTTCAGAAGTCTGGAATGATTTTAAATCTCAGAGCTTTTCTTTATTATCCCATCAACAATGTTTAAACTTCAAGAGAGCCAAAAAACAAATGAACAAACAAACAAAATAAAAACAACCCTGCCTTAGCTCAGCTGTGCCCAGAGGCTACCTGGCAGGAATTCTTGTCCCATGAACTAATCTACCCCCTTGGCTTGATGAGCCATGTAAGCCTCAGTTTACTCATCTGCTGCATGAGGTTTAATACACCGTCCTTTAGAAGGTGCTCTGGACCTGAGCCCCACACAGGCTTTGATGTGTTCAGTCAGTGCAAGCACTGGGCAGTACTGATCAGAGCAAGCAAGCATTCGTTAACAGTGAACTCCTGTCCCATGCATACTGCCAGGACTTGGATATTGTCCCTGAAGGAGTATGCATTGGAAACTTGGCTCCAGTGTGGTGATGTTAGGGCTCGTGGGAACTTTAGAAGGTGGGGCCTCATGTGTTCATTGAGGGCACTGTCATTGGAAGAAACTAAAGCTGTTCTTATGGGCTCCTTATTGTTGAGCCCTGATGGGACAAACTGACTCTTTGCCATCTTCTTGATCCCTGTCTCAATACATAATACCCGCTCCATCCTCCGCCACACACACACACACACACACAACACACACCATACAACACACATACGTGACACCCATTCCATCCCTGCCTTCCTGCCCACAAACACACACATTACACACAAATCACACACACCCATACCACACACACCACACACACACACCAAACACACACACCACACACACACACACCACATACACACCACATCCACAACACACTCACCACACATACACCATACACACACCCATACCACACACCACACACACATACACACACACACCACATACACACCACACACACCCATACCAAACACATCACACATACCCACACACCACATACACACACAACACACAGAGATACCATACACACCATACACCACACCATACACACCACACGTCCCACATACAAACACCTCACACACACCACACAGACACACCACACACACACACACACACTCAAGCACCACATCACTTCCTGCCATAATGCCATTTGCTATGAGGTGACATGGGTGGGTACTCCCTCTTTAAAACTGGGGGTCAGTCTGCTTGGATCTTCTACATCCAAGACTGTGAGCCTAATAACATGCTCTTTTCTTTTGTAAGTATCCCAGCTTGGGTATTCTGTCATAGCACACAAAACTACAATAACCAGAAAACCAAAGATGGATAAAGAAAACAAGCATGGAGACAGTGCTTGCAAAGCCACTGTGAGGTGACACACACCACTGCAGGGTAAACACACCCCACTGCAGGGTGACACACGCCACTGTGGGGTGACACAACAGGAAGCTGACTAGCTGTCAGAACCTGCTGTCTGACCTGGCCAACTTCAGAGCTGTGTGCCCTGAGCATGTGGCCAGGGCCCTCCACATGCGGCAAGTGAACATCTTGACAATTCCCCATTAATTCTTCAAACAGGAAACAAACAGACACCACGTGGACTGAGATAATTGGTGTATAAACACAACGGCTTAGTTGGGCTAATGTGAAGAAGGTTCCGTGGTCAGCTGGCTCCATCCCCTTGGGCTCACAGCATGATGGGAACTTGTACCGGAGCTGGGCAAGGGAAAGAGAGGAAAGGGCTGAGGTCATGTCCCATGGTCACCCCTGAGTGTTCATCCCCAGTGATCTAAAGACCTTCCATAAGTTTCTACCTCGTAAAAGCTCTTCCATCTCCCAATAAGGCCATACTAAACTGAGAGCCTATAACACATAGATCTTTGGGGAAAATTTCCAGACCCAAACCATGGTGTTTCCAAAACCTGTGTGGAGACAGGGGGCCACCAAGGAGGACATCGAAACCATGAAACTATGTCTCTCACCTCAAGTAGCAAGAACATGACTCATCTGGAGTCACCCTGAGCGACAGCGCTTGCAGTCCAGCCTGAGAAGGAGGCAGGAAGCCAAGGCACCAGACACAGCTGGGCTTGGAAGTCATTTTCTGTCCTGGGTGAGCCTGGGGCTTTCCATCCTAGAAGACCCACTCAGAAGCCAGCAATGCACTATGGCTGCCATCTTGACAAGCCTGACCAGCTTCTCCTCCCTCCCCCCTTTCTTCCTCCCTGTAACAAACAGCTTCACTTAAAAAGCCATCTGGGAGGATGGATGGCCCAGGCACATTTTGTAGAATACATTTCGGGGAGAAGAGCCAAGAAATTAAAGGCGCAGCACTTAGACTCCAGTCTCATTAGGCCCCGTAACTCTGACTGTGGGATTGTATTTCTGAGTTAGCGGGTTACTCCCCACCACCACTGCCTGATGTTGTGAGCTCCTTCTCATTTGTCTTCCAGAGGCCTGGTCCTCATGTCCTGGGTTCATTTCCTCATTTGAAACCAACTACCCAGTTGAGGTCCCATTGTAAGATATGGATAAGACTCAAACTATATCCATGAGGATCTTATAGATGGAGACTTACTTAGGACCTTTAGAAGACAATAAAAGTCCAACAAAGACGTGCAGGTGGGAGCTTACCTATGTGGAGCTGTGGCTTTTACAGAAAGAGAAGGTAACTGGTGTAGCATGTAGTTTCTACTACCCCACTTTAAGCTTCTGGCCGACAGTGCTACCAGCCACACCCAGGTTTCCTGGAATCCTGGAATCCGTGGATGAAAGACACATACCTTTAGTCCTAGCTCAACACACTGAATCTGCCCTCAGCTTAGTTGTGTTTCTAATCTCCTGCCTGCTAACCCAGACCCAGTCAGGGAAGCACCCAATGGCCACTCCACTCTAGATCTCACATGGCTGGTGACTCTTTCTCCCTCCAAATCATGGCAAATCCTTTCCTCCTCCCTGCTAGCCTGCCTGCAGTGGGGGGGAGGGGGAGGCTGACATCACAGCTCATTGGCCAATAGCATCTTTATTGATCGATCAAGAACCAATTGGGGAACAGGACCTTCAGTGTTCACACACAGATTCCCAGCCAAAGCATCAGAACCTCCCCTACATCCCACCTTTTCTGTCCAATATTTAATAATAATAAAAAACCTCTTCTCTCAGACATAAATTGAACAAAACCATAATAATCATGCAAATTACAAAGGATGATATACAATTAACATCCAGTCCATCATATTTGTCAATTAGACAAAGTACTCTATCATCATTCCTAACATAAAGAATTATTATTCTATCCCTGGATCATGTTTAGATTTTAGCCTGTAATGCCATCTGAAAACCATGTCTTCCACTCTATAACCTCTCTCTCAATGCTAAACAACTTGAATTTGATTATGAGACTATAACTAGTCTTCAACAATGTCAGAAATCTGAGAACAAACTAAATATTGCCTGAGTATATAGGAAGCACCAAACCAAGGTTCCAAAACTTAAACAGTTCTAGAGACAGCTGAGTACCTGGACAGCCCCTGATTTCTCATAATGTTGGAGCATCTGTCTTCAGCCTTCTGGACCCAGAACCATCTGGCAGTCTTTTTGTGAAAACGGAAATATGAAGGACCAGCTTACCCTGTCTTGGTAGAGCTAGCTGTACATTCTATATGAATCTCACAACCAAAATTTTAGTACCTTTGAGATATTCATATAGATTGTGTAGGGTGCACAGATCAATTAAAGATGAAATTCTTGGTTTTGAACTGCAGTAAGAAATCCCCACATGGCTCTGGCAACATCTATATACTCTAAGCTGAGGGCAGATTTAGAGGTCTGAACAAGGAGAAGGTAACCGTACAACTAAGTAAAGGGCAGAATTAGAGGTGTTGAGCTGGGAGTGGAGATAAGGGCATGTTAGCCGCCACAGGCTTAGAAGTGCTTGGCCACTGAGCAAAAAGCATATTAACAATAAGCCAATGTGTATGTGTCTTTCATCTGTGTAGTCAAAGGAATCTGGGCGGGACTGGTAGCAAGGTCTGCCCAGAGCATAAAGCAGGGTAGTAGGAACTACATGCTACAAACTGGGGGTGTGACTCAGTTAGCATGGTGCTTATGTAATCTGCTCCCAGTATCTAGTACCACACAAACTGGGCACAGAGGTGAATGCCAGTAAACCTAGCACTGGGAAGGAGGAGGCAGGGGGATCAGAGAAGAAGCAGCCTCTGTCTATAGTGCTGACCAGACAGATGTTGGGAGAAAAGAGGATGGAGAGGCCCTTCTGAAGGCCAGGGATGTTCAAAGACTTTCTAGGGAGTACAGCCTTGTTACCAAATGGCCTCCACGTCCTTGGGCTTGCCAGGAGGCAGTGCATGAGAGTGCTGACGGAGACTATTTGCTATTTGCGGTGGCAATCTCCAGGCAGCCAAGTGTTCAGATGCTGCCTGGCTTCTTGGCGGGGAGCCGTGAAGTTTGGGAAGAGAGGTGGGATTTTAATGAAAAGGGCAGTGGAACATAAAATGGAGAATTCTCAGCATGGCCACATAAAGAACAACAACAAAAAGCATACTTGAGTTATGGTCAGGTGACCGCTGATCAGGGCCTCAGCGGAACGAGAACTATGGGTGATGAGGGGCGCGGACATAGCATTATGGGGGCTGGAGAGTTGTGTGGTACAGTCACAGCCTCTGTGGCCAGTCTCTGGCTAGGAGCCTCTGTCATTGAGTCTCTTCTTCTGGGTGAGATGACCGAGGTCACTGGGGACAGCGAGGCCAACAGAGTGCTGTCATGCTTGGTCAGGTGGCAGGGTATGTCTCAGGGAACACGTGTGTTTGGACACTCAGATGGGAACAGGAGGAGGTGCTATTTAATGCCCATAACAGAGGTATTGGAACACAGCCCATCTGGTGGGTTTCCAGCCCACCGTTCCACTCATGGAGAGACAGGAAGCCTCCAGCCTCAGGCCAGGCATCCGGCCCACTATCTGCTCTAGCTCTGGTAGAAGGAAACTCCCCAGGATGGACTGGGAGATGTGGCACATTGGAATCTGATCAGAAGTGTCCCCAAAAGCCACATGCTAAGGTCTGATTCCCCGTAAGACAGTATTCAGAGGTGACTGGACAGTGAAGCTTCTCACATCATGAGAGGATCAATCTGGGAATTGATCCACAACTCAGCGGACCGTTGGGAGGTGGTGGGAACTTAGCTGGAGAGGCCAGGTCTGAAGAAATAGGTTGCTGGCCTCTTGTCCTCCCCTCCAGCCCCTTCCCCTTTCATCCACCCATCCTCACTCCCCTTCCCCTCCCCACATCTCTTTCTCCTTTCTCCCCTCCTCTGCTTACATCTTTCCCTTCCCTCCCCTTCTTTTTCCTCTATTCCCCCTCCTCTTCCCATTTCCTCTTCTATCTCCCTCTCCCCTCCCCTCCTCTCCTCTCCCCTCCTCTCTTCTTCCCTCTCCTCTCCTCTCCCCTCCTCTCTTCTTCCCTCTCCTCTCCTCAACCACAAACTCAAATAACCTCTTTCTTGACACTCCCTCAGTCTGCAGATCTGGTTATTGGCAACAGAAAGTGGACTGAGCATCAGTGCATCTCATACCCACCAAAGGCACTGATGGATGATGGATGGTGGATGAATCAGCAACAGGGGTATACCACACTGTTCAAGGCTTTTCTTTGGGTTGTTCTGTTCTGGTAGAAGCTGTCTGAAGGGCAGCATCCAGCCATTTGGGGGATATTCAGTGTCTAGACTACGGAAGCTAATAAACAAACACAGCTAAATGCAGTCAATCTGGGAGAAGCAAGCCAGAGCGGATCCTGAGGGCTTGCTCCTGCTGTGTGGACAGGATTCACATCTGGGATCAGCGCACTTGTGAGAACAGTAGGTGATGGCTCCTGGGATAACCTCCATCTCTTCTCCACCCAGAGAAGGAACTGCATCCATTCTCGGAAGAACCCCAGGAGAGGTATGGGTGAACCCAGCCCCATGCTTTCTCATCTCCAAAGGGGAGTTTCTATGCTGCATTCCTCCTCTGTGTTCCAGCTAGATGGAATATGACCTGAAGGCTTCTTTTGCCTCCTCTCTGGGATCCAAGCTTCCACGCTAACTTCCATGGAGACTTTGGGGGTCATTTATAAACCAAGTCACGTTGGGTCACTTACAATCCAGTGCCGACTTTGGAAACTGAGTCAGCAAATCGCACTGAGGAGGTGGCAAGAGCCCATGGGGTCTGTCTGCTGCTCCCTCTTCTGCCACATTTCACTGTCTCCTCATTACCGAGACATGTCACACCTCCTGGGTCCTTTGTTAATCTGTCAATCACCTTCCTCACCACCTCAAGCTCCATGTACACTGTGTTCCTGGTCCCTAAGTCATGCTGCCCTTCCTCAGGGAGCAAGCCAGCTCTTCTGAGGGTCAAGTTAAGTTCTAGCTCCTAATACCCATCTCCTAGTTGTTAGTTCTCCTCATTATCCTCCCTTATATCTCAGTACACTGATTGTCCTCACTGCAGAGGTGGTGACACATATTGTGTGACTCTGGTTTGAGGGGTCAGATCCTCTCCTGACTCTAAACCCCAGGAGGGCAGTTCCTTGCCTTGGTTAAATCTTGCTCCGTGCCCAGCACTGTCTGGTCACACAGTAAATGCTCAGGAATAGCCAAGAGCAGTGTGTGAAATCTAAGATCAGCAGTGGGGAGAAAGATAAAGGGCTGGGCTCTTTAAGCAGAACAGGGATAGCAGTGTGGCACTGATTGTTTTTATTTGGGAGATGTTTTGTTTTATCTTTTAATAACTCTCGCCACATAATCAGCTGGTAATTACAGCTTCCGCCTCTGGATTGTGCCTCCCTGGCTGTGCTGGGCGGGTGGGAACTGGTTCATATTTAATCTGCCTTTGAGCGGGAGTGCTCCCAGGGGAGTGAGCTCTTGTGGGGTGTGGAGTTTAATTCTCAAGGATGTTAATTAGAACAAAAAAAACCATCTGAGCTCCGAGCTCTGAGCAGGGCTGTTGCCCCACCACCACCCACCCGTGGCTAGAGCAGAGGCCCCCACCTGAATGCCTCCCCCACTTCCCACACACCCAGCACCACATCTGCCTGCCTATTTCCCAGGTAATTCTCAGTCCTGCCCTGAAATTGGGGCAAAAGACTGGTCCTTCCTCATCTAGGCTGCCTCTGCCCATCTGCCAGGAAGCCAGCCGGCTACCACCAGCTGAAGGGGTCTTGAGTTAATCTCACATCTAACTGTTGTGCTTCCAGCTTTCTGGACCCTCCAGGTAATGAAGAAGCAAGAGTTCCTATGAGAGAGAAAGGGGTATTACTGACTAGTTAGCTCGATTGTCCATCACAAGTGGACAGGGCTCCTCTCTAATCATCCCCCTCGTCCTCTCAGCTCTCAGCTGCCTGGGTCAGTTCTCATCAGCTTAGTTCCAGAGAGAAGCCCTGCCCCGGGCCAGGTTGCAGAGACCAATGTTGAGCTGTGGTTCTCTCCATCTCTGGAAGGCCCTTGGCTGTAGGGTAGAAGGGGAGCCATGTTCATCAGTGGACAGGGCCCTGGTTTATCCTCTTCCCACATAGGGTCCACTGCTTCCTTGGAATACACAGTTTATAGTTAGGTAGGGGAAGCCCCAAAGCAACGACTCCTGAGACCCCCATAATGTACTGACTGTATGCACCTCTGTCTTGGGAGGAGAGAAGACTCCGGGGGAGGAGTGGCCTGGGATGGAGGAATGAGCTGTAAGAGACCAGGGTTCTTCAGTCCTGTTAGTGACCATGGCTCCCCCTCCGACCTATAGCAAAGGGCCTTCCAGAGATGGAAGGAATTGCAGTTCAATGCTGGTCTCTGCAACCTAGTCTGGGGCAGGGCTTCTCTCTGGAAGTAGGCTGTGTGGAATGGGTGATGAAGGAAAGGAGCAACCCTTGGAGAGTCTCAGACACCACATCTGAAGCTCTGATCCTGAGGATTGGGGACAGGAAGTTTTGAGGAGACTGGTTGGGGAATTTATTATTTATTTATTTATTTATTATTTTTATATACTTGCTTTTAGTTTTTATTTTATCTTTGAGACAGAGTCTTATTTTGTACACCAGGCTGGCCTTGAAGCCAGAGATCTACCTGCTTCTGCCTCTCAATTGATACCTGCTGGGATCAAAGGTATCTATGCATCATCATGCACCTGGTTTAATATTTTTAAAGAATTTCATATGTGAGAATACTGTATTTATATCATTTACAACCCTCTTCTCCCCAAACTTTTTCTCTATCTCCTCCTTAATCCCCATTCCCTCTCAGACTCATCATACATACATATATGCATGCATACATACATGTATACATACATACATACATACCTCAGATTCATATATATGAACCTCCGGAGTCTTTTCAGTGTTTTCCATATGTACATGTGACTGACCACTTGGAATTGGATAACCTATCAAGGACAGCTTGTCTTTGCCTTAAAGAAAGCTGATTCTCCCTCCCTCCATAACCACTGGCTCTTTGTAATTCTTCATCTAGGAGGGAACCTTGTGAAAGCCCATCCCCTCCTTGTTTGTGTGTCAACTGATGCTGTCACCAGGGTTATGCATTTTGTAATGCTGAGAAGGAAGCCTGTTGTGTAGCTATTTCTTCTCAACCAAAACATACCCTCCTTGTTGGAGTGAGAAGGGAGGCTCATATGACACAGGGAGCTAAGGAAATAAGCAGTACTCAGGAAATTCCTGAAGCTTAGGAGACTCACAAGCCTCTTCCTGAAGTTATAAAGTCAGTAAACAATGCTAGAGATGGGGGACTGAGCAGCAGAGCTACTTGCAAATTGTGCAGGAAGCTTCAGGGATGCAGCTTTTGTGAGCTGTCACCATGCTGGAGTGGAAGTTTCATTAATACAGCTACCTTTGAATGACCATATATCTGAGAGTATTGTGATGGTTTGACTATCTTGGCCCAGGTAGTGGCACTATTAGGAGGTGTGGGCTTGTTGGAGTAGGCATGGCCTTGCTGGAAGAAGTATGTCACTGTGGGCATGGGCTTTAAGACCCTCATCCTAGCTGCCTGGAAGTCAATCTCCTAGTGTTCTTCAGATGAAGATGTAGAACTCTCAACTCCTCCAGCATCATGTCTGCCTGGATGCTGTCATGTTCCTGCCTGGATGATAATGGACTGAACCTCTGAATCTGTAGGTGATCCCTAATTAAATGTTGTCATTTATAAAAGCTGCCTTGGTCATGGTGTCTCTTCATAGCAATGCAAACCCTAAGTAATACAAGTATCTTTGGGGAGACTTCCAGGGTAGTTGCCTTCCTCTACATGTTATGGGGTAGTATGATAAATGGGATCTGTCTCATAAGTATGGGGATACCCCAGATGACTGGTGGACTAGAGAATGTGTTGCAGTTGCTAAAGGTGGCACTTATGGGACAGGAAGGTAAGCACACAGCTGTGGCATAGCCTCTGCTGTGGGCTTAAGAGATTTGCCCAAAGACTTCCCCATGAAAGGGGAACTCCAGTCAGGAAAAGACAAGCAGATACTATCATCTGCACTAGCTTTAAATTTGGCAGGGGAGGTGTGAGAAGGGGAAGTGGAATGTTGTTTCTTGCAGCTGACTGGACACAAGGCAGAGAACACCAATTAGGTCTTCAAGGGCAATGCTGAAGAGTCCTTCTTGGGGTCCAAAGACCTAGAATGAGGTAGACAACAGGATAGAGATGAGAGCAAACATTGCCTATAGCTGCAGCCTTTAATACAGAGAAAGGGACTGCCCACGGCCTAGCATAAAGAAGCCAGCCTTTGTAATAGACTTCTCCAGGACAATTAAGGCTAGATCCACACCCAACTGCTACAGTTGGAAAAGACTTTACAGCAAGGAATGAAAGAACTTCTCACAGCCTGGATGGTGAGGCTGTGGAATGAAGGAGTCGATAGGATCAGTCTTCCTATGGTGCAAACAAAAAAACTAAGCAACGCAACTACCCATCCCTCCCGATATAAAGGCAGCAGATGAAAGGCAAGATGTGGGGAAACTGATCCCTCATGGATTGGCTCACATGTGCCATTAAAGATGCTTGATTTCTACTGTCTGAAGCCAGCATGAGTGTCAGGGACTGGAGGGCAACACAGGAAGGAGAGTCATTGCTGACTGCAACCTGGCATGAGAGAAGCAGTGTCTGATGCCCCAGTTCACAGAAGAGGATACATACATGTACATATGCATATATATACATTATACATATACATCATACATATACATTACACACATGCACAATTTTTATTTTATGTGCATTTGTGTTTTGCCTGCATGTATGTCTGTGTGAGGTTGTCAGATTCTCTGGAACTGGAGCTGCAGACTCTTATGAGCTGCCATGTGCGTACTGGTAATCAAACCTGGGACCTCTAGAAGAGCAGCTAGTGCTCTTAACCACCGAGCCATCTCTCCAGCCCCTAGAAGAGTTAAGAAGGAGGTTAAGGGGCTGGAGAGATGGCTCAGTGACCAGAGCACAGGAACACTTGTTGCTCTTGCAGAGGACCTGGGTTTGGTTCCTAGCACCTCCATGGTTTCTCACAACCATCTGTAACTCCAGTTCCAGAGGACCCAACCTTCTTCTGGCCTCCATGGCACCCAGACATGCACATGATACACAGACATAGCTGCAGACACACATTCATATATATACAATAAAAACAAACGAATCTTTTAAAAGAAAGAGATTGGGTCTCCATGGGTCAGAACCAGCATGGGACTTTAATGGTTTTGCTGGTCATCACAGAGGGACAATCTTTATGAGATGAGAGGGGTCTTGAAAGAGGGGAATAATTAAAATGGCACATGAATTTATAAGATATCAAATCACCTAAGAGGAGATGAGAGGGAGAGAGGGATTGGGGAGAGAGAGGGTATATGAGAGGGAGAGGGATAGGGAAGATGGGGGAAGGGAGGGGAAGGGGAAAGAGGGAAAGAGAGAGGGGGAGGGAGAGGCAGGCAGAGGGTCCTGTCAGGGTGACTAGAAGGCAAATGTGTCAAGATTTGTGCCAGTCTGAGTTCCGAGGAGGGGAATTAAGAGAAAGACAAATGCCTCCTAGTAAGCCTCTGGAAGGCTTTAAAACCCTAGCCAACAGTTTATGGAAGACGTAAAAAATCACACAGTACAGGGGAAAAAAATGCTCATCCTAGAGGGAGGCAATTATTCCCCAGAGTATATGGTGTGCATTTCTCTCCCGGGGAAAGCATCCACTGGGAGTCAATTCTGTTTGCTCAGCCCAGTGTCTTCCAACAGCCAGGTATGGCTACAGTGCTGGCTAGGAGCCTGACAGTCCTGCCAAGCTGGTTCCAGTGGCAGGCAGTCACAGCAGGTGGGAGTGTGGCTCTGCATCTCCTGAGCTGAGCTGAGCTACAGACAGCCACATAGAGCCCATGTGGGGTGTGGAGAAGCTCAGCAGCCCTAAGGCAGTAGGAACACTCCGGGATGAGGATGCTGGTAGCTTGTGAGATAGGATTCCGTGATGGGTGGATGGCATGATGGATGGCATGATGGGGTCATGTATTCCATCCAGGCTGCTGGACCCAGCATTGCTCTCTTGACCAAAGAGTCGATGCGAGGGAAGGAATCTTGTCACAGTCTGTTGGGTCTTGCCAATATTTCTTGTCTCTTTAGCTGTCTAAGACCAATTGATTTTCTTGGAGCAGAGAGTGATAGCTTTCAGACATCCTACCTACTCTCTGTATAAAGGCTTCTTTCTGCAATGTAGAACTTCAAGTGTCTTTTGGAAACATTTAGAAGAAGAGTAAAGTAGTTAAGGAGACAGAGTGAAGGCTCATCGTGAGAACAGAGAAGGCACTGTTAGAAGCCATAAACTTGTTGGGAGAAACACCCAATGCCTGGGTAAGCTACCTTCCTGTGAATTGTTGGCCACGGAAGCCCTACAAACCATAAAAGCTTCTGTCACTTGTCATAGGGTAGCTTCAGTTATCACCTTGACACACACAGGAAGTGGGAACCTCAGTTGAGGAATTGCCTCCATTGGTTGGCCTGTGGTCCTGTCTATGAGGTGTTCTCTTAGTTGCTAGTTGATGTGGGAGGACCCAGCCCATCGTAGGTGGTGCCATCCCTGAGCAATGGACATTCTGAGTAAGAAAGACAGCTGGGGTACAGAGGGTGCAAACTAGCAGACAGCACTTCCCCATGCTCGCTCCTTCAGCTCCTCCTTCCCTTGCTGAGGGAATGTAATTTGTAAAAGGAAATGTCTCCCAACTTGGTTTTGGTCAGTGTTTATCACAACAAAAGAGAAGCAAACCAGGACCTCACTGTTGGTTGAATGCCAGGGCTCGGTGGGAAACCCTTATTGTTGAGGTCTGGTACTGTGTAAGCCAGAACAAGGAGCTGCGCTGCGGCTAGTGGGCTTCAGCTGGGAGGCATTGCTACTGTTTTGTGCCTGTCAAATATCCTTGTTATTATTTCATCCATTAATTTGCCTATCTATTTTGTGACAGATCTCACAGAACATCAAACTCACTATGTAGCAGAAGATAACCTTGAACCAATGATCCCAAGTGCTAGGGTTACAGGTAAGTGCTGGGATTCCAAGCAGCAGCTAACAGGTGCCATTTAGTGCTGCGCTGGGGGAACTGAACCCAGGGATCTGTGTGCACCAGAAAAGGACTCCGCTGAGCTACAGCCATTGTTCTTAAATTGCTTTTTAAATATTTGTGCTATACCTTGGTCAGTCATGGAGGGAAATTTCATGTGTCTGTGTGTGTGTGTGTGTGTGTGTGTGTGTGTGTGTGTGTGTGTCAGTGCTGTGTTTCGGAGACTCATAGCTATTCCAGCTCCTTGAGTACGGGTAACCATTGCTGTGTCACAGTGATCCAATGCTCAACCCTAGATAGAGAAAGATAATCAGACATCTACAAGACCTCCTCTAAGGCTCAAAGGAATGTCACAGAAAAGGAGACAGAAGGAATGAGAGAGCCAGAAAAAGGGGAGAAATGTTTGTGTCACTATTTTTTTTTTCTGTCCTGGAGTGGAGATGGAGGTTTACAAGACTCAGGACGCTCGTGTAACTTAAAATGCTTGGGGAGAGGGAAGTTTCAAAGCAGCCGTACTACCTGCAGACTGTGCAGGAATGCTCTGGGGGCGTAGCTTTCCTGAGTCGACATCCAGGGTGCGGCGGGTTTTACACTGTCACAACCATCTATCTGGCTTTGACTCACCCCTGCAACTGAAAAATCAACCTGTCAGTCAAACAAACGAAACCCTGGCCCACACTTCTGTAAATACCGCAGTAAACTCATGGGGTCACTCACAAACATAGGTGGAAATGCTTCCTTTGCTGGTGCCCCCATCTGGGGGTGAATAGAGACCTGTTCACTTCTATATCCAGGAAATGTCACACAACACTGCTGTTCCCGATGTAGGGGGAGCTGTACAGTGGGAGGATGAGTTGATCCTGGTTGACACTGTGGTCCCCTGGACCTACCAGGCAGGAGGGATAGGACGGAGAGAAGCACCCGGATGGAGAGATGGGAAGGCTTCAGTCATGGCATTAGAAGTAGAGGAGCAGAGACATGAGGACCACACCGCCAGGCTGGGGACACAGTGAGGCCACTGAGAGAGCCACACAGATGCCTCTACAGCCACAGCAGTCATTTCCTAAAAGGATGCTCTGGGGGCCAGGGAAGCAGAGACATCTGCACTCAGGTGGGTACCTTAGGTCTCAGAAGGAGCCTCCTGGTGGCCTGGAAGCTGGCCAGGGCCATTTGATCTATTCCTTATTCCTTTCCACCCATGATAAAATAAAACACCTTTGAGGAGCTGGCGAGCGGCTCAGTGGGTGAAGGAGCCTGCCATCATCAAACCTGATGTCCTGAACTCAATCCCAGGACTCCACAAGGCAGAAGGAGAGAACTGACTCCTGTCAATTGTCCTCTGACTCCCCCACCACACACAGGGATGGGCACTGTGGCACTCTGCCACATGCATGCACAGGCACATATACACACAATAAATAAACACAATGTGATTTTTACAGAGAGAAGACTCCCCTGTAGAGGGATGTGGGCTTGAAGTAAACAGATCAGTAATGGGCTGTGTTGCTCATTAATTACGTGTCGGCCTGTAATTTAGATTTATGGGGATCACTTAGAAATAAGACTAAGCTATTACTTGTCAAAGGCAGAAAACGCCAGTCAGTTTCCGTGGGAGATATTTGTTGAAGTAGAAAATGGGAAATCTAACTGCTCCTGATCCTTTGCTTCAGCGGATGAGAAGGATGGAGGCAGGGTGGACACACCTAGCTTCCTGAGACGCTCTCTTCCCTTGAGGGCCGTAATTCTGTCCTCCTCTCACAAGTCATTTAAATAAAAACCAGACATCACACCGCGAAGGAGACACACATCTAACCACACAGCGGATGCAGTCTGGGCTGAGTCGTACCAGCTTGGAGGGAAAGGACAGCAAGAGGCGGAAGGGGCTGTGGCGTCAGCACCCAGTGTGTGATGAGGGGGGTCTAGAGGCCTCAGCATGAGTCAGTGATCTACTTCACCAGACTTCTGAGCTAGGAGCTGAGAGAATGGATGGTCTGATTCCCTTTCTGACTCTGAAGTTGAGAAGTTGAATAACAGGGAAGTTGGGGGACTTTCCCAGTGGGGTGTGGGGGGAGTCCTCTCTCTCCTCACCAGTTGGGGATGCTACAACTAGAAATCTGAGCACCTCTCTCATCACACTCAGCCACCATCACTGGAACCACAGGATCCATGAGCCAGGATTTGAGCAAGCCAGCAAAGGCCAGGCCAGGGCTGAGTGCTCATGGGTAAGTTGGTGAGGTGAGGAGTATGGCTCAGCTCCCAGGAACCACTCTCTGGGGGAATATGGAAGGGTGTGAAGGGAGCAGCAGTCACCCACTCTAAACATCCTTTCCTTGCTGGGCGTGGGGATGATAAAAGGTCCATAGTCTCCTAGTGGTAGGTGGAGCAAGCTTAGCAGGCCTGTACTTCTGCTCCTGATGATAATTAGAGGAACTCAATCAATGCCAAAGTTCACCTCTACACACACGTTTTCCCCCAGGGGCTGCTGGAGCCCAGGACCCTGACATACATCAGCCTACTCTGGCCTTCTGCTCAGGTAGCCATTTCCCAGGATTCATAACCAGAAGCAGCCCTCAGCAGAATATGGTTCATGTAGAATTTCCTCAATGGTAAAGACAAGAGCAGATCTTTCTCCATGCTCATCAGGGAGCAGGCTCCGAACGCTCCAGGCTTTCAGAATGGAACTGGGAAGCCACTTGACTGCTGAGGATTCCCAGGAGGACTGTTCAAGTCGAATGGCTGGGCAGAGGCAGAGCTGGGCTCTTCCCGTGTCCCCAGGCTCCTTCTCCAGTTCCAGGCTCCATTCTGAATGACTTTTCTACTGACCACTCATTTCCCTTCAGCTATATCTCTGTTCTGGTCACTAAGCTGACCTTGAACTCGAACTGGAGCCCCAACTCCACAGACAATAGTCTCCTTTCCAGCCCCAGAATGAATCCAATGTTCAATTTTGGGGTTCCCAACCCTTCCCAGACTGGCTTTGACTCTTTATCTCTCTCACCTACCTTCCTTTCCCTCCCTAGACACAGAGACACAATCTATTCTCCACATTCACCCCGGGCTCCAGAGAATTACATCCCAGCTACTGCAATGGTCCATTTGGCAGTCACTGTCCCTTCTTCCATTAGTGATGACTCAGACCCCAGGGGACATTATGGGGAATGCTGAAGTCCCATGTTTCAGCGGCACCAGTTGTTAGTCTTTCCTGGTCACAAGGTTCACGTACCAGGTCCACTCTGCATTCCTGCCCACGATTGCTCCTGTTAGCCATGCTGTGACACATGGCATTCACACAGGAAGCCATAAACATACTGTGAGCTGGCAGATTTCAGTTTTGAGGTTTGCTAGTTTCCATTGTCTTCATGAAGTTGAATAAGTAAGGTAGCGAAGACACCAGAGAAGGCGACTTGGGGACATTGGTGTCACCCCAGCCATAGAGAATACTCAGGAAAGAGGGGCACAGGCCCAGTGCTTTCTTCCTTTGCCCTATAGCTGATGACTACACTACTGCCAGAGACATTCCCACTCCAGGTAGCTTCTGCTGGCTCCTCATCTGCTGCCAGCCCAAGCAATCAGGTTGCCTTCCTTTGGACCTGCCAGAAAGAAGAGAAAAAGAACAGTCTACAGATATCCCCTTCTCCCCGCCTCCTCTCCAACCTTCCAGTGGCCGAACGGAACCAGAAGGCAGATGGCAAGGTGCCCTGGAGAACATAGGTGCAAATGGAGAACTCTTTGGCACCCGATACTTGCAGCTCACTTTGTCTCCTGAGATGGAGTGAAGGCGAGGAAGTTATAGTGCCCAGTGTCCATATGTGGCACAGGATCCCAGAGCTGGCATGTGATGGATCTGATTCCTTCAAGGATGTCACTTGTAGAGAGCAGCACTCTTTTCCTAGAGCCTAGTAGGAGGGTGTGAACACACCGAGGATGGCTGTGAACCTCGCTCCTCCCTGCTTCTTCCTGAAGAAGTCCACAACACCAGAGAAGAAGGGCTGCTGGGAGAAACTCGGGAAAGTGAGAGGGGAGTTGTGGGAGGAAGAGCGATGGGATAAAAGACCCAATGACATCATCTGTTGAAATTCCTACTTGGTGGAGCCAGTTTGGGTTGGGTCTCTGCCATTTTCAACCCCACGGATCCCAACAAACACACTTTACACTCATCTGCGTGTTGTCAAGACCAGATGAGATAAAGAGACAGGCTTTAAATGGCCCCCGAACATTGGCTTTCTCTCTTTGTGTGAGTCAGCTTCTCGTCATAGCAATCAATACCCGAGAGAAGCCACCTGAAGTTATTTTGGCTCTGAATTTTGGAGGGCTCAGCCCACAATTGTTGTGGCTTAGCAGAGCATCACGGTGACAGGAGGCCATGGTCATGGTTGAGTGGCAGCAAGCCTGCAGCAGAGTCTTGGGGTGCTGGTGAGTGAACCCCAATACTACATTTTACTGTTTCATCTGTGTCTGGCCCATGACAGCCACTGTTTTTGTTTGTTTGTTTTGTTTTGTTTTCTGAGACAGGGTTTCTCTGTGCAGTCCTGGCTGCCCTGGACTCTGTAGACCAGGTTGTCCTCAAACTCAGAATCACGACACTCTTAGCACAGGTGTCTCCTCCTTCCAGGGACTCTCTCTAATTGACCTTCTTGTCACCGTCTAGTCACTGCTCAGTGTTTACTTCTCATATTGGATGTCATGCTTATTCAGTGGTGATTTGGTCATTGTCTGTCTGCCCATCCTGACCCTGAGTGCCAGGAAGGCAGGAGCTATAAAGATGATGTATCCTCCGTGCCTGACATATTGCAGACATGTGTGTCAGTCAGCTGCTGCTGTGTAACCACACAGCCCTATAAGCAGTGTTTTGAACTAGAACAACTTACCGTCATTATTGGACCACGGCTAGGTGGGAGGTCAGCTGCTTTAAGCTGAGCTTGTCTGAGTATGCTGGTTTCCTGCTGCAGGTCTGCTGGACTTATCTCCACCCCCACCCCCACCCCCTGGATGGATGCAAGCAAGCTGCACATGCTGTTGAGCCAGAACCTGTGTCTACTCCCCAGCACCATGTATCTGAGCCTGAGCCCTCTCTGGTCTTGCCTGGCTACTCAGATCTGCTCCGTCGTCTCAGCCCTGAATCTGCTGCCAACACTCTCCAGGCACTGAGTCCTCCGTGGGCGTGCAGGGAACATTCTGGGGCCATCTTTGCCTGATGCTTCCTCACAGAGGAGGCTGACCTGGCCTGTTTGTATGAGAGAACAGGTTGTGAGGCCCTTCCTCAAAGACAATGGGAGTCTAGACTCATCTCTGGTTTCCCCTGGGGCAGGCACAGGCACCTTCTGGGAAATGATGCTTTACCTTGGCTCCAAGCGTAATGAACTCTGTTGGGAGACTATTGGCTGTGTGGGGCTGCTTCCCAGGTAACCCACCCATCTCTGCTGCTTCAGTCTCTTCTGCAGCAGGATCCCAGGACATCTAGGTGGTCTTCCTCACCCTCCCCACAGCTTCTCGAGCCCTCCCATCCCCTTGGCTCCTCTCACTTCATTCCTTCCTCCCCTCTCCACTCTGCCCCTAGAACCATCTGGCTACCATGCACAGCTGGAGATCTCTGGGCACTAGCTGGAAAGGGACACTGAAGACCTGCCTTGGATCCACCAGCACCTCCTAGGAGCTGTGAAATGACATCCTTCCTGGGAGAATTCTGGCTGCCTTGGCTTCTAGGCTTCACCAAGGAATAGATGGGAGGAGGGAGGGGGCCACACACATCTTAGCTTTTCCTCTAGCTGCCCCACAGTACTACATCTCATGCCTGTGGGATGACTGGATAGATCTTGTCATTCCAAGCAGGGGAGGCAGGAAGAGGTTCATGGAGAATGTAAGGAGGGTTCTGACCAGGATCCAGTTGCCGCCCACCCCCCAATCATCTTCACTGCTCTTGTCTGATGGACAGAGTCAGAAGCCATTTGCATTTGGTCCCCAGTTGGGAGATGTTCTCCATCCCTGGTCACTGTCATTACTGTCTCTAGAACTGGTCTGAGCTTGGAGCAGCTGCCGAGAATACTACACCATGTGTGGTAGAAAGCACAGCCAAAATGAGATGGCCTGGCCATGGAGTGCTTACCTGGGCTCCGTCCCAGCACTAGAAGGAAGAGGAAGAAGAGGTCAAGGAGGAGGACAAGGTGGAGGAGAAATGGGGAGCACTGTCAGATGAGTCGGTTTATGAGGGGAGCACACAGAGCTGGTGGCCTGACAGTCTTTGTAGATAAACAGGGAATCCATGCAGCTGCACTTCCACCGTCCCCTCCCTCTCTTGCACGGAGACGGAAGAGGCAGCTGCCCCGGAGTCACTCTCTGTTTGTGTCAACTGAACAGCCTCAGTGAATGGGCACCAGCATGCCTTGTCCCACCTCTGACTTCTTCACACACTTCCTCTACCCTCCAGATCATCATAGATCGTACCTTCCCAACCAAAGCCCAGCCTCTGCCCTCTGACCTCTTGCTTGCTGAGGGAAAGGGAGGCCACGAGGGAGGAGTTTCTTCAGCTGAGGCCCGGGCTCTGCTTATCCCTGGAGTCCACACAGAGATCTGTCCTTCGTAAGCACTGCTGCAGATCCTGCGACCTTCCTGTTCCTGACCTGCTGAATTGGCAAGAAACTGGCAACTCCTGCTCCCTGTGGAATTCCCTCACACCACTGAAGTGTGAAGGAGCTCAAACCCTAGGGGACAGCTTTCCAACTCTAGGGCCTGAGTTACAAGTTGCTGATTCCTGGGAAGTGCCCAGTGCCATGAGCCCCAGCTGCCCACAGACATGGACCTCTGTGGGGATCCCACTTGCTGCCTTTTCTCTTTCTTTCCCTGTAATCGATCACTTGAGCTTCCTGGAATCAGCTCCCGCAAACCCTCTAGAACTCAGGTTCTTGTCATGGAACTGCACCAGGTCCCCCAACTTAAAGACAAATGTCCTGGGTTGGGGAAACAGCTCAGTTGGTACAGTGATTGCGCAACATCACTAAACCCCGTGTTTGATCATCACCACCACATAAAACCAAGCATGACAGTACATGCCAACTCTCCCAGCACAGAGAAGGTGATGGCCAGAGGACCATATGTTCAAAGTAATTCTTAGCTATACAGTCAGTCTAAGTTTGAGGTTAGCTCAGATATTCATAAGACCCTGTCTCAAACAAAACAAAACAAAACAAAACAAAACAAAACAAAACAAAACAAAACAAATATCCTTCCCACCTGCCTTTTGGGGGTATAGCATTCTGATGTCTATTAGGAACATTTCACCATGGAGTTTTAATAGGTACAGATCTGAGCTCAGAGGTACCCAATTCCAGGTTCCTGTGTCCTAGGACAAAGTATGCACCAGGGACATTTGGTTAAAAAAAAAATAGAAATAGAGGTTGTATAGATTGTCTATTGATAAAGGGAAATACTCCTGAGAATTGGAGTGATCTAAGGGAAAGGCATGTGCTGCAAAGTGCTAGGCCACAGAGGTGTGGGGGTATGGGTGGGAGAGGTGTCATGACCACAGATAGGTTATTTGTACAGCACCTGCCTCTCTCATGCTGAGGGAGTTTCTTGAGCATGCTCCATTGGTTGGATGAAGCCAGGAGGGGCAAGACTTCCAGTCTTTGCCTTCAGGCTTCTCTCCTATGCTGATGTTGATGTTACTTCTCCAGGCTCCATTATCCTGCTCCCCTGATCAGAACCAGACTCCAGAAGATGAGTTCCCTTCCCCATGTATCTGCCACCCAGCACATGTTAGCAAAGGGATAGTAGCTATGTTTACTTACTTGCGGCCCAAAGACATGAGAGAATAACTTCAAAGAGAAGGATTGACCCAGGTTCATGGTTTCAGAAGGTTCAGGCCTTGCTGGGCCTCATGGACTTGATCAGAAATACCATGGTTCATGTGCAGAGGTGTGTGCTATGATGTGAGGTCACTACTTCACACCATAGCAAACAGGACATACAGATAGGAGAGGGACTGAGAGGATCATGCACTATCAAAGGGACAATCATCCCAGTGACCTAATCCCCCAGCTGGACTGAGTTCCTTGAGTTCCCTAAATCATTCCAAATGGTGCCACCATCTAGGGACCAAGTGTCCAACACATGAGCCTGTGCGACTTTTCATTTTCAAGCTATAACAGACATGAGGAGTTGAGATGGTCATTGAGTGAAACAGTGAAGGTGTGGATGAATGAATGAATGAATGAATGATGAGCTGCCTCCCTAGAGAGTCTCATTTAGCTTGTCATGTCCTGCAGAAAATTAACAAATTTATTCTAGTTGTCCCCCAGCTCCACCAATGGCAACCTCCTCCTACAGCATCCAAGTACCTGCTGCCTGTCCATCCCACCCAGCCTCAAGGTTCTTCCTTTTGCCATCACCTTCTACCATCTGTGACATCAACTTCTCCCTCTAAAGAAATGGCCTCAGGCTCAGCAGGAGCCTTCAACTCCAGTGCAATAAAGGTGAAAGTGCAGAGTAAACGCTAAGCGACATAATTGAAAGTGATTCCAAGAAAGAGCCACTCTAGAGAGAGATGTGTCCTCACTGGACTCCAGAGACCATTCACCACATGGACAACTGCCTGCCCACAGCCCTTATGACCAGCCCTGAGGAAAGCTGTCATAGGTGCCTCAGTCCGTGGAGCCTGCATTCTTGGTTTGGGTTTCCAACCCATGGAACTCCAATGTTGACTGCTTGGAAGCTCCGGAGTCATGAAAATTGTATCTGGCTTTGATTTCCTATAATGAAATCAGAGAGTACTTGAAACATACCCAGAATGCATTGTAGATGTGAACTTGGTACTTGGTCCAGCAGGTGATTGTTTTCAGAGGGAACCAGGACTACAGGAATAGATATGATGACCAGGCCTACAGGAATAGAAATGATGACCAGGTTTACGGGTATAGAAACAATGATCAGGCCTATGGGTAGAGATAGGATGATGAGTATGTAACTCTGAGTCTGAATCTAAATGGTTCCCATTCCCTGTGGCTTCGCTGAACAGCAGGGCAGGGGATCACAGTTAAAAGTCACAAAAGCCATCCAAACCCAGGATCTACAGCAGATAGAGTCACCATGTGGGTTTGTGTAGCACAGGGGTCTGATGCTGCCTGTTTCAAGTTGCTTTTATCTTGTGGCTCATCCCTCATACATGCAAGGATTCTGATAGTCTCTAAAGCTTTTACCTCCAAAAGTAGGCTACCTGAGGCCTCATCTTCCTGTTTATAGAATGTTCTGTTTCCCCTAATGCTAGAAGCATCAGTTTGCTTATATGAAATGCCCCTTGGAACCAAATCACCATGATGTGCACCTCGGGGAGGTGACTCAGATGAGACCCAACCAAGTTGAGCTGCCAGCAGGAGTCAAGGACTGGTGTCTTTGCTTACCAGACAGCAAGAGGAGCTTCAGGAGGAGCTGTGGTGTCCAGAGTCCCTGGACTCCTTCTTGGAGAACAGGATAGGCACTTTCAAGGGGCTTCACAACCACCTTCTTTTATAGCAAAGTTGGTGGAACATGGCTCTCAGACACCTGTTGAAAGGGGTCTCGGAAGTTCTGGGTTGTGGGAAAAGACCAAGAGGAAGGGAAGGAGGAAGGAAGACTCCTCTCTGTGAAGAAAAATGCCAAAAATACGGAACCTGAGTACTATGCTTGGAAACAACTAGAATCAAATGTTCAACTCCGGAGACAAGTAATTGATGAAAACTATTCTCTAACACCCAGTTTCCCCATCCTTAAAACAGAATGGAAATGTCCCCTGTCTTATGGAAAGGACATTGCCCCACCTGGTCCAGGCTGTATCTAGAAGTAGCTAATTCAGGCATGGTGCATTCCTGTAATCGCAGCACTAGGGAGGCAGAGGCAGGCAGGTCTCTGTGGATTCCGGGTTAATACGGTTAACCTTGAGTTAACATGGTTGTCCTGGAGTTAAAACAATTGTCTTGGAATTAACTTAGTTGTCTCAGAGTTAATTTGGTTGTCCTGGAGTTAACTTGGTTTATCTGGAGTTAACATGGTTGTCCTGGAGTTAACATAGTTAATCTGGAGTTAACTTAGTTATCCTGGAGTTGACATAGTTGTCCTGGAGTTAACTTGGTTAATCTGGAGTTAACATGATTGTCCTGGAGTTAACTTGGTTGTCCTGGAGTTAACTTGGTTAATCTGGAGTTAAGATGGTTGTAATCTAGATTCTGGTTGGAATTCCAGGACAACCAGAGCTACCTAGTGAGACCTGGTTTCAACGTTCAAACAAAACAGAAGGTAAAAGCAAGCTTCATCTAGTAGGTCAGTCACTAAGAAACTTGAATGGGGAATTAAGGGTGGGTAGCTGTCCCGTGTGTGGAACAGTGTGTACAAAGGTTAGAAGTATGGAGGAGGGGCTGCCATTCACTCACCATGACTGTGAAAGACTCCCCAGTCAGATACACATTCAGTCTCACATATGGCTCGCTAGGCAAATGACATTCTGAAACTCCCACCTATGAAGTATGGAAGAGCCTGAGCTTATCCGCTTCTACCTGACAAAACAAGTGTTGGCATGCTTTAAGTAAGAATCTGTGTGTACCTGCGCATGCACACACATGCCACAGCACAGTGTATACCTGCGCATGCACACACGTGCCACAGCACAGTGTGTACCTGCGCATGCACACACGTGCCACAGTACAGTGTGTACCTGTGCATGCACACACATGCCACAGCACTGTACAGCAGGCTAGTGAGTTCCTAAGGATTCTCCTGGCTCTGCCTCTCATCTCCCTGCAGTGGAACTTATAGATGCACACTACAGCGTCTGGCTTTTGCGTGAATTCTAGGGGTTCACACCCAGCTCCTCACATTTGCACAGCAGGCTCCTTTATCTAGCACAGAACCATCTGCCCAGCCCAATTTTGACATGTTTACCATTCAGAGGCAAGGAGATAAGTGCAGGCTGAGCTGACATGCCAATGATTCTTGATGTGTCTCTGGGTAAATACCTCCCACTTCCTGAGTCCCAGTTTCTCCTTAGGGGGTTTCTACTGCAGTGATAAAATACTATGACCAAAAGCAACTTGGGTCAACGTTGCTTACAATTCCTGGTAACAGCTTATCACTGAGGAACGTCAGGGTAGGAGCTGAAGGCAGGAACGGATGCAGAGGCCATGGAGAAACACCACTGACTGGCTTGTTTCTCATGGCTTGCTCTCTTATAAAACTCAGGACTACCAGCTCAGGGGTGGAACCACCCACAGTGATCTGGGCTCTCCCATACCAATCATCAATCAAAAAAATGCTTCGCAGACTTATCCACAGGCCAATCTGGTGGGAACATTTTCTCAGTTGAGGTTCCATCTTCCAAGTGACTCTAGCCTACAGAAGTTGGCATAAATCGTACCAGCACACCCATCTGTAAGACAGGCATGGTGTGGATGACAGACAGCCTTTCCCATTCACACAGCGTTGGCACTCCAGGCTCAGCTTCTGCTGTTAAGTCTTCAGGTCATTCCTCATGTGAGTCTCATCTCCGTCCTCCTCACCTCTGTGGTACTCCTCCCAGCACCACCCAAGGCTTCCAGCATGCACACTGGCAGCAAGCACTCTACCCTGGTGAGCCTTGGCCACTGCCCTGCCAGGAACATCTGAGTACTCTCAGGGCAGCCAATTATAGGATGTTGTCATGGAAACCCTGAGACTCTGCAGACATATTTTTGTCCCCCAACAACTCTGTGGAAGATTAGATGCCATACAATCCACCGTGCATATTCCAGTATACATTCAATAAGAAAAAAAGAATCCCTAGAGAGAGTAGAGAACCATCTATCACACCCAAAGTTGCCTTGAGTCCTTTCCTTCATTCTTCCCACCAGCTTTCCTGAGCAATAACAATATACTTTCTGTCTCGACAAATGAGGTTGTATTTTCTAAAGCTGAGGTCCTGTGGAATATGCCCTGCCCTGCTTCATTCACTCAGTACGATCATTTTGGGTTTTATCCATACGCTGTACACATATGATTCCTCATGGCTTTTATCTTGGAGAGAATTTCACGCCACCCATATGGCTATTGGCGTGATGTCTTGATGAAAGTTTGGACTCCTCCAGATATTTTGTTTATTGTTTTTATTACTGCAAATGAGGCTGCTATGACCGTGCATGCATAGCCCTTTCCGGTGACATAGTTTTTAATTGTCTCCGGGTGATACTCAGTGTGGATTCACTCAATAACTCCACCCATCAATGTTTAACCTCAAGATGGCGGTATTGTTTTATGTCTTTGTCAGAGACGTGTAAGAATTCTGGCTTTATTTTCAGACCTTCAGCAACACTTAGTATAATGTGGCTTTTCAATTTTAATGAGATAGGTGACATTTTAGTATATTTGTATTTTGGCTTTCTCTATTTCTCTCTCTATTCTTTCCCTCCCTTCCCCTTTCTTTCTTTCTTTCCTTCTTTCTTTCTTTCTTTTTTCTTTCTTTTCTCTTTCTCTCTTTCTTTCTTTCTCTATTTATTTATTTATTTTTCCCCTTGTTTTCTGAGACAGAATATCACTTTTGTAGCCCAGACTCACTTGAAACTCATTATATAGCCCAGACTGGCCTTACCAGTCTTATTCACTCTACTTCTTAAGCAGCTGGGATTTCTGGCACATGCCATGCCAAGCACATTGTGGCTTTGATATCCCACCCCCTCACTCAGTTGTGCTTATTTGCTATTTGAATATCTGCTTTGATATAGTTGTTCCAAAATATATCTATCTTCATTTTATGTGCATGAGTGGTTGTCTGCATGTATTTATATTCACTGTGTGTGTGCCTGATACCCAAGGAGGCCCGAAGAAGGAGTTGGATCCCCTGGAACTGAAGTTACACAGTCGTGAAGCTCCCCGTGGGTGTTGGAAACCAAAGGCAGGTCCTCTCCAAGAGTAGAGGTGCTCTTTACTGCCGAGCTAGGTCTCCAGGCCTGTTATGCAATTTTTAGAAAATTGAATTACCTTCAGGTGTTTAGATTGTTTCTTTATATCAGCTATATGTGTATGCATGTGTGTATGTGTGTACATGTCTGTGTGTTTGTGTGTGTGCGTGTCTCTGTGTGTAGGTATATATCTCTCTGTGTATATCTCCGTGTGTGTGCCTGTGTTTGTATGTGTGCCTCTCTCTTTCTCTCTCTCTCTCTCTCTCTCTCTCTCTCTCTCTCTCTCTCTCTCTCTCTCTCTCTGTATGTGTATATATAGGTGTATAGTGAATACACATCTTTAGGAGACATATAATTTGAAAAAACACAACTTGCAAATATTTCTTCAAGCTCTGTCTCGTCTTCGCTCTCTGATTAAAAGCATCTTTCTAAAGCAGAGGTTTTATTTTGATGCAGCCCAATTTCTCAGTCTGTTGCCTTACAAAATGCGCTTTTGATATTGTGTCTAAAGAAGTTTGCCTCATCAACATCAGAGATATTTCCCATGCGGTCTTGCATTAAAAATATCTTTTATTTATTCTTTGACACTTTTATACATTTATGCAGTATATCTTGGCCATATCCACCTCCATCGCCCTGTATGACTTCTCAGGGACACTCCCCAACACATCTCCTGCACCGTCATGCTCTCTTATTTAGTTTGTGATTAAGTTTTAGTTTTTCGGTAGCCCCCTGAGGCCAGTTAGTGCTGTTTGCTGGATATTGGTTGACTTTGTTGGTCTTCTGTGGGTCACCACAGCTGCAGCTAGCTAGCCCATGATGTCAGTGACTGGAAAACAGCATCTCACAGAGCTGCTTCCCCTCCTTTTGCTTACAATCTTTCCCCAATCTCATCCTCAATGCTCCCTGAGTCTTGGGCCAGTTTGACAGCTGCCCCACCTTGGCCCGAAACTGCAATAGACACTTATTGTTGGCTCTTTGCGGGGATGTCTGAGTATTAACTTCTGCCCAGTGCGGAGAAAGCTTCTCTGGCCAAAGTTGAGGGCAACACTAACCTACAGGTACAAACAAAATCAGGAAGCAGTTTGATAACAGCACCTTTTATCAGAACAACAGTAGTAGGTTATCCCAGGGTTTGTGTATCCTACCTTTTTCGTCAGGTGTTTATTGTTAGTTTAAGATAAGACCTCTTTCTAGCCTTGGGATTTGCTATGTAGCCAGACTGGCTTCAAATTTGCAGCAATTCTCTTTCTTCAGCCTCACACATGTTAAGAGCCCAGTCTGCAGTTATCAGTTACCAGGCTCAGCTCCTGGGCTTTCTTCTAAGAAATAGTTTCAGGTTTGGATCCTACATGAAACAAAGTCCATCCTTGTTTGCACAGGAACCTTCAGTTGTCCCAGAAGCATCTGTCCCAAAATTTATTCTCTTTCAACTCAAATCTTATATTTCCTGGCCAAAAAAATGTGAAGTCTGTAAGCCTAGGGAGGGGATTCAGTAAGAAAAGGTGTTTGCCATTAAGCCTGAAGACCCAAGTTCAATCCCCAGAACCCAATGGAAGGAAGTTGTCTTCAGATCTCCACATGCAAGCTGTGGTATACATCCTTATTCCCCCACCTCTCTCTCCTCTTCTCTTCTCTCCCCTGCTCCCTGACAGATGACAGACAGACAGACAGACAGACAGACAGAAGGGGTGTGCCTGTTTCTGTTCCTGACGGACCTTACATTGCCATAATTCTTGAAGTTCTTGGAGTCTTAGAATCACTTACTGCCGTCTCTCACCTCATCCCTCTAAGTAAAAGCTGGCTTGGTTACTCTGGGTCTTTTACATTTTTACGTGAATTAGAATGAATGTGATAATTACCAAACACACTGAGTTGTTATCAGGATTGCAGCAAGTCTACAGAACAATCAGTATTTTGTGTTGTGCCATATGCGGGACCTGAGCATCTTTTGTGGTAAGAATCTTACATTTTAACGCCACTTGCATATTGTTCTCGGTATGCTGTGCCTTGAGAATCTCATCGAGTGAATATAAGCCTTCACTTGTACTGTGGATTCCATAATATTTATACACAAATCTTGATGTGAGCAAATACATATACCTTTATCTGTCTGTCTGTCTGTCTCCCTCTCCCTCTCTCCGTATTGGATAGCTTTAATGGTTTTTTTTTTTTTTTTTTTTTTTGTCATATTTCACTCCTTAAAGCCTCCCAGTACCATATTGAATAGAAGTAGGGAAAGACCACACCTGGAGTGTTGTAGTTTAAATAGATGTGGTCCCTCATGGACTCATGTGTCTCTCTTCTTCCATAGGAAGTGGCATTATTAGGAAATGTGGCCTTTTTGGAGGAAGGGTGTCACCCTAAGGGCAGGATTTGAGCTTGAACCGCACTGATTGATCTTCCTATTGAGGTTGCCCCTGACTCTGGTACAAGTCTCACTTACCCATGATGCCTTCGTGCTGTACTGATGGGCTCATTTGGTTTAGAATTTTGTCTTTTCTGGTGAACTAGGATGCCAGAGAAGCAACAGCTACTAGGGCTGAGCTGGGCAGTGCTTTGTCTGCCCCGTAAAGTGGGAAGGCTGAACCGACATTGGTCCTGCCTGAACTGATGGTTAGAACTCTCCAGTAATGCATGGTGGCCTCGCTTTTTCTTTGGAGGGAGCACTTTTAACTGGGAGATTTACTTGACAGATTCACATCTATCCACCTTCAATATTTCTTCCCCAGGAAGCACTAGGAGTTTAAGTCTTTCAAGGAACGAGGCCATTTCTCCCGACTTGTCAAACACATGGACATAGAGCTGTTCCACACATCCCCTCGTTATCCTTTTAATTTCAGTAGAATCCACGCCGCCCCTCTCGTTTCTGTTATATGTAATTCGTATCTTTCCCTGATCGGTCTGACTCAAGGTTTATCAATTTTATTGATTGCCTCCTAGAGCTAGTTTTGGACTTTATTGCTTCTCTATGATTTTTTCCCCTGTTTTCACAGCATCGATTTTCACTCCGGTCTTTATTATTTCCTTCCTTCCTGTATTGTGAGTTTCATTTACTTTTCTCATTCTGGTTTCATGAGATTGAATCTGAGACCATTGATCTGAGACCTGTCTTCCTTTCTATTATACGCCATTAGTGCTGCTGACAGGAGCCAGCGCAGTGAAGGGGTAGACTTCCAGCTTTTCATACATTCTTTTTTAACTTTGATTCCATGACTCCTAATTCCCCTTTTGATTTCCCCTGTGACCTGTGGGTTATTGAAAAAATATGCTATTTTGCTTTTGACTAATTAGTGATTTTCCAGACTCCTTTCCGTGATTAATTTCTGCTTTGATTCCATTGTGCTCAGAGAATATGCTATCCACAGTGGACAGACCGAGGAGAAGCTGAGACTGGCTGTGGCCATGGACCTTCAGTAGAGACAAGCTATGCACAAGCTGAGATCTTTAGTGTGAGAACCTCTCTGCAAAACCTCTCCAGCAGCTGCAGCCCCAGAGCCATTCCCAGAAAGATCCATGTCTGCTCTTGTTAGCATCTCACAGATCCTGGTCCAGGGGTCAGAGGAGTATCATGTAGCCTGTACACCAATGGCTCAGCAAACATCCCCTGCTGACATCTCCTTTGTACCAGGACTGCCCTGGTCACCAAGGTCGCTAGACATGGTCGCTGTCTCTGGAAAGCTCACATCCTAAGAGCTAGTGGATGAGGCACAGATCAAGGCTCCAGGCATGTGTATGGGTCACACAAATGTCCACAGTTCTGCTATGGGTTGGGGTGGGGCTGTGACAGGGCCCAGGGTTACTGACACCCAGGACAATTAAGTGCCAGGCTGGGGTTAGGGGGAGGGGACGCTCTCTGTGGGAAGATCTCACTTTTAGGAGAGATTTGAATGGAGTGAAATTGGCAAAGGGTTTTTGCCCAACCTTCCTATCTAGCCCCCGGCATCCCATAAGAGCTGTCAGTCTTTCTTCAATGCTATGTAATTCTCTCCTTGAGAAAATGTTCAGGAAACTTCTGATCTGCCATGGCAGAGACGAAATATTGTCACTCCCACCTTCACAACCATCTCTCTACTCCTCCTTAAAGAAAGTAGTGATCTGTGTCCCCTCAGCTTCTCCCTCTAAAGGGAACACCGATTTCATAGGATTGTCCACGACAATGGGGATGCAAAGTGAGGGGATGGATAATAAGAAAAAATCAAGCCAGGACCCAGCAGAATAAATTCCTCTGTGTAATGAAGACCATGGGTGCAGGAGGTAGAGGAAGAAATCCAAGCTTGCAGACTGCTGAACAAATTCGGAAGTTTCATTTCTGACACAACATATAGCTTCAGCACTGAGGAGGGTGAGCAGGTATTGGAAAACAAATCCAGACTAATAGTCAAACTAGTCTTTAAGCATGAGGTCTGGGCTGGAAAGATGGCTCAGCAGTTAAGAGCACTTGCTACTGTTTTAGAAGACCTGGGTTTAGTTTTCTGCACCCACATTGGGTGGCACACAACAGTCTGTAACTCCAGAGGGATATGATGCCCTCTGCTGACTTCTGAGGCTGTTAACACCTTACAGACACGCAAGCAAAATGCCAGTACACACTTACAATTTTTAATCTAATAGCAAAGAACCACGTGGTGAGGCTGGAAAGGTGGCTCAGTGGATGAAGGTGCCTGCGGCCAAGCCTGACCACCTGAGTTTGATTCCTGAGTCCCATAAAGTGGAAGAAGAGGGCTGAGTCCTGAAAGTTGTCCTCGGAACTCCATGCTTGTACAAATAACACACAAATGTACACACACAATTAATTAATTAAAATTAAGTGTGTGGTTCATGAGTTTACCCAAAAACCAGAGAGCAAGGAACTCGGGGGAAACAGAGGTGAGGGAGCAGTTAAAGAAATCTTGAATCTGGCAAAGGCTGTAAAGTCCTTCAACTACCCCCCAATGAAGTCCTTAGTTATCAATAAAATATACTAAGACAATTATCTAAGCTGTCTTTTAAGTACTGTTAGAACTGCCGTACCCCACCCCATCCTGAGATGACAGCCATGTGTATGATAGTTACCAAAGTTCACTTTGTAAGCTGTACCTTAGGACAACACAAGAGTCACCCCCCCCCCACACACACACACACAAGGCAAATGCTTAAGATTAAACAGGACACATGACTGATGCAGGAACAAGCCTGCTGGGCTGATACAGCTGATACAGCTAGCACCTCATGTCTATTTGAAGTGGGGGTAAGGGGCCAGGTCCCTGCTCCCAGGGAACTTTCATTCCTACTTTTCTCCTTTGAGACAACTGTGGGTGTACCCATGCCTCACGCCATCATAGAAGCAGAACAACATCTTGGGCTGGAGAGATGGGTCAGTGGTTAAGAACACTGGCTGTCCTTCCAGAGAACCAGAGTTCAAAACCCAGTACCCATATAGTGGCTTACAGATGTCTGTAACTCCAGTCTCAGGGGATCTAATGCCCTGTCCCAGCCTCCTGGTGCACTGCATACATGCATACAAAATACCCATACATATAAAATAAACAAATATTTTTTTAAATATTAAAAAGAACAAAGGTCTTGCTTCTGAGGGCTACACGTCTGTCTGGCTTCTCTCTAGGGAATATAGGGACCCACAGGAACATGAGCACTTTTTTTGATGACCTAGATGAGCATTCAGAAACAGGCCACCTGGACTTGCCTCATGCCTGACTGAGCTGTCACCTGGAAGATTGGTCTGGGAGCCTTTGAATCCTGCTGTCTCTGTCCCCAGGATCATCGTCTGACTCACTCTGCTCTTAGTCTGCCTGCCTCTTTAAACTGACTACTCAAATTCTTTCAGTAAACTCATTTTCTGAGTGCAAAAGACAAGCTTCACCCTAGTAGAGAAACTTGGGGTGCAAACGCCTGGGCTTGATCTCCAAGGTAGGGACTAATGGGAGTTAGACTACCAACATCTCAAGCAAGAGTCTCCTTGCATAAGACAGTTCAAGACCACCAGCTGGAAGAGTCCCTCTGCAGTAGGCAGTAGGAGAATTTCACTTTTTGCTTGAGTCTGTTTCCCAAGACTTCCCTCAGCAGATCTCTGTTAGCATCTTGTATGACATTGCCTAGACAAGGGATCCCCCTCATCGTTATAAACCTTATTAGCACACCTCTCCCTAAGACTCACTCCCTCTGACAGAAATCCCAGGCTTGGCTACTGGCTAATTCCATATCTTGATTATTTTTCCTCCCTGTGGCCTAGGAACCCCCACCCCTCCACCACCTCCTAACCTATGGAACACCCTCAGTCCAAGGCTTTTATTCACGTCTACACAAACCAGAGCATGCTCTGTGCTCCATACCTAGAATTCTTCCCCCATCCTTTCCTCTTAGTTCTAAGACAAATTCTGGAAGACTCGTTTCTAATTATAGACCAAGCCTTCACTCAGCATTGGAATTAAAAGAATAAACCCCAGTGGCTTCCACACTATCCCACCACCCCACAGTGTACCTGCCTACTACTGTACTGAAAAGGCCAGTGCTCATGATCTGGAGCCTCTCCAGGGCTTGTCTGTAAGCCAGCCTTTAGATACAAAGTGCTGCCTGCTTGGCTAATGGTTTAACTTTTGACTAAGGGATGCTTATTTCTCTCTGGGTGGGGCTATGAGAGTCTGTGGCCCACAGACATCACCTGTGCTTTCCTGGCTCGTTTCTTTGTGGAATCAATATGATTGGTTCCTTACAGAATCAGACACCCAAGGGACCCAAAGGTCTCCTTCATCACCTTCTTAACTCCCCCAATCCCTGATTTAGTATAGGGAACCACACTCCTTTTAGTGTATCACTAACAGATTTCTGCATAAGTTTGCTGAGCCAGTGTTATATTTGTTTCTTTCCTTTATTATAAGTTTGGCTTCACCCAGTTCCCAGGCCTGAAATTGTTAATGACCAAGGTCAGGAGCTCATTCTTCTCTGGGCCCACTGGCCCTGGGGTGTGATTGATACAAAATGGGAACCACAAACATCTACCTGAAGAATGCCTGTGGGGTGGTCATTGACAAAATGGAGTGCGTTTACAGCCGATGGGTTAACAAAATAATATTTTGAAGTAATGTCCCTTGGCCTCAATATATGTGAGAGATCGAAGGCAATGAGCTTTGAATGGGACATTACTCCAGAATATTGAAGAGAACCACAAGACATTCGGGCTTTTAGGCCTCTTTTTTTTTTTTTTAATAACTAAGATGAAAGAAAAAAATCGTATTTGTGTGGCCACTTGCACTGAGCTCAAACATGCAGAGAAAAATATTTCAGACGGTCCCTTTAATACCTCACCCTATTACTGCTAACACCTTCCTCTGTTTCCCCGGGTATCTATGCTTCTTAGGGTTCCTCTCCCCTCAGCCCTCACCTACACCTCCCTACTCATCCCTATAAGCCTCTGCCCGGACGTTAAACATCTGCAGAGACTGAACTGCTCCCAACAGGAGAGGTGGCAGGGGCCAAAGAAATCAGCCTCTCATTGACCTGGCATAATGCAGCGGGAGTTGGATGTTTTTCAGGAAGCCCTGATAGATTCAGGGATGAACTCCCGAAGAAGCCTCTTTCTTTTTAACCTGGGGAGTGCAATAACAGTATTGATCCATCACTGTCTCCAGGCCGAGAAGAGAAGGTGAGTATTCTTTAAAAGACAAGAGAGCTAACTAACGAAATGGGAACAGACGCCCCAGCGGTGGTGCTTGGTGGATCCAAGTGACCCTGTGTGGAGCCCTGACAGTGAGACACACAAGCAGAGGATCTTCCATTTGGTGACATGGCAGCAGGAATGAGAAGATGCATGGTTACACTTGTAAACTATGACAAATTAAGGAAGTAAGTCAGGAGGAGAGAAGGATCCGGCTATGCTATTAAATCAACCATTGTGGGGTTTCCCACACAACCCTGAATAAGTGGGAGGATTTTTTACCACCGTGCATTTTAATACCCAAGCAGCTCCCAGTATTTGAAAGGAATATATATATGTGTGTGTATATGTGTGTGTCTGTGTATATGTATATATGTATATATATGCATATGTGTGTATATATGTATGCATATATGTATATATATGGTGTCTGCTAACTCATAGGAATGCATGTGAACATGCATGGGGAACACATGTGAGCAGGACAGGATGAAGGCTATGGAAATGAGGTGTAGTTAGTCATCAGGAGAAAGTCCTTGGAGAAGGGGGCGGGGATGTTAGTGGTCAGCTGGCTTCCAACATACAATGGCAGAGTAAATGTTCCTTTCCACGAGAAGAATGTGGTCACAGGGAGGAAAGATTTAGACAGAACAAGACTGCAATCCACCAGAGCAAGCACTAAACCCTATTGCATGGTGTCCAACATCAGGGGTTCTTGGCAGCATCTCCTGGGCTCCAACAAGTGTGGGTAGTTCTGCCCTGAAGCTCTTCTATTGCTTTGGGCCTCTACGTCATGTTTTTGTCTTTCCTCGGTGAATGTCCTGTGTGTCCAGCAGCCTGAGACTCCACTGCAACTTCAGCTTTACCTTTACAGCTTCACACAACTGTCTCTAGGGAGCTACGTGGAGGGAGTCCAGTCCCGCCACAGATCACTGGGCCCAGAGCTTTATGGAACTTTGGTGAGTACTCCTATCACATTCCCTCTCATGTATTTGTATATTTATAAAAGCAGAGATGTGGATAGCATCAAGTTTGCTGGTCTTCTTGGACCACGGCTGCAGCAGCCTCTCCGTGCCCCGGTGGTTAAATCTGGAAAAGGATTTCTCCAGCATTTGCTTCCCAGCAAGGAAGCTTTAACTCTCCAGCCACTTCCCTTTCAAACGAATGGGTTTGGTTGGTTTTGGTTTGGGTGTGTTTGTGTGTGTGTGTTTAATGACTGTTTGGTTTTACATCTGGAGTCTCCAGACATTGCCCTGAAAACGTCTTTCCTCCTGTTCTGATCTAGAATGTAAAATGTCTCCTTAATTCCACTTACATCTTTAACAATGACAGTCACTTTTGTCCAAACCTGTCCTGTCTTCAGGATTAAACTGGTTGGAGCTTTTCCCCACCAAACCACACATTTTTCACATCTTTCTGGTCCACAGTTGCTTTATCAAACTGTAAACCTGGATAAACGAAGAAAGCAATAGCACACAGCACAGCCTGGATGCCAAGGTGTCTCAGTACCACCCCTCCGACAACCTGGTCATTTCTTTGTCTGGTGTTTGTATGTGTGCGTGCAATCGCGTGCATGTGTGTATGTGTTGCTATATTGTTCATTAATTTTATTTCCTTATAATTCATCTTTAGTCAAACAAAGCAGGCAATTCTTAATTCCTCTTTCTTTCTTTTTAATGTTAGATAACACAAATTCCCTCTAGTACAGTTTCTGTAGAGTCTTCACTTCCCTCTGAAACTTTGTGATCTGGGACGTTATTGTCCAAATTTCTATGGGTGTTCTTCTCTTCAACACTCTGGCTAGAATGAACCATTAAGTCCAGCACTTTAGGCTTTTGTAGAACATGGGTCTAAACTCCTCCATATCCCTCCTGTGAGCCAGTTCTAATGCCAAGGAACCACATGATCAAGCCGTCAAAGTAGTAGCTCCACCCCTCTGAACCTGTCTCCTGTCATGTTTACTTTTCTTCTTGTTATCCAATGCCTAACCCTCCTCACCAAAAGCAATTCAATTCAAGGCAGCAGAGGTTTAGTTTGGCTCACAGTTCAGGAGAAAACAATCACAATTGTGGCAGCTGCTTACATGAAAGTGGAAGCTGGAAGTTCTGGTACTTGGCTAGCTTTCATCTTTCTCACCCTGCAACACTTGCCCGATCAAAGGATGCTTCCCGTATTCAGGATGACTTTTCCCTTCCAGTGAAAGTTCTGCAAACATGAAATGCATGCTCAGAGGTGTGTCTCCTAGGTGATTCTAAATCTAGTCAAATGGACCACTGGAGATGATCTGTTAATTGCCAATACTGCCACATACAACTCAGACAAAACACTACCATTGTTTTTCGACGGTTCTAGATAATCAGAGATGTAAAATCACTCCTTTAAAGGTGTAAATCTCTTAGCAACCGGTTCACTGCCTAGGTTTTACATTAACCACTTGGATTGGAATGTGAGCCGATGGTAGAAAACCATAACATAAAAATGCAGGACATGACTTTGCAGAGCAAACTGCTGTGACAGTGGCCTGAACTCAAGACCCGAATCCTGCCTCAACTTTATGATAAATGACGGACCAGCCTTCCTGATGGGAGGGACCACAACTCACTGAGAATGGAGATGAAGAGGCATTACTGAGCTGTTATTCTGAAGACTCAGAAGGCCCTGGGGTCAATAAGAAGGCACGAGTCTGTCTCCACAGAGGCTGTTTGATGGAGAATTTTGAAGCTGTTACATGAAAGCTCTCTCTGTGCTTGTGAGGCTTACAGAACTTGGTGTGGAATTTTGCCAGGCAGAGGCTCAACAGAACTAATCCAGCAGGTGGTTCATCCTTTGAGTTACACTATAAAATAACTCTCAAGCTCATCCCAGGCTGCAGCCCCTTCAACTGTCCTACCCAGTTCAGAGGAAGTTTCTCTCATCAAGATTGGCAAATGGATTTGCCCAGGTGTCCTCCACCACAGTGCGTGATGTCTCTAGTTTCGATGACATTTTTTTTTTCTTTTGCTGGATGGGAAAAACTATTCCCCACCTACACGGAAACGCGAGATCGCATTGCCTTGAATGATCGTTAACGGAAGCTAGTTCAGTCCTAGACTTGTATGGCCTTGATCATGCAGAATGACAATGGCCTTTCCTTAATTACAAAAATAACAAGCACATGTTCTGAGGGTGAAATACCACTTGGGGATTAGTCGACATCCCTGGTCACCAGGGATAGTGGAGGGAATGACCTGTACCCTCAAAGCTCCTCCCCCCCCCGCCCCCTGCCAAAGTTTGTCAGCAACTCAGAGAAACCCTGAGAAAGATGGTGCCCAATTTTTTTGCTCTGCATTTGGAACGGACCATGAGACACTACCAATAAAGTGGGGCCTTCCCTGAGTCAAGATCTGGCAGATGGAAAAAAACTTTTAAATATTTGACTAACCTCAGACATGTCCAGTAGGCAATACGGAAGTGCAGAAAGACCAAACACCCTCTTCTCAAACAGCAAAACATTTGTCGTCTCCTCTCTAGCAAAGAGAACAGACATTACTTAGGGCATGGAAGGAGGCGAGGCATTACAAGCTCCAGTATCTCTAAAACAGAAAGATTTTTTTGGAAGTGCTAATCGCAAGGTCTATGGTGAGCAAACGTAGGGGTGCTCCTGGCTGGTTACATCTACCTAGACTCGGGAGACTTGTGGGCCATTCAATGATTTTTATGCGTTCCCAGCCAACTGAGGAAAGCCAAGGCTGTGGTTGGCTCTGCAGAGGCATCATGACCCATTGGGTGCTAATAATGTGATATCTGGTTTGAATATCCAATTGGTCTCAAATATGTCACAGGCTTGTGAAGACCAGATGTGGATACACTGGTGATCAGGAACCTGCTCTATGTAGCGCCAGTATAGCATCTATCTGCTTTTCATACAAATAATGGCTTTGTTCCCAATGAACTGAAGCTGTGTGTATGTAACATACATATACATACATGTACACATATCCATATATATATCACACTCAAATATATTCACCCTTAATTTGGGAATGCCTTCCCTTATGTTAGTAATCATTTGGTAGACCTCTAAAGAGTTGTAGGACAGTCATCCAATTATGCTAAGCCTTGGACCATGCTTGGGAATTAGTCTCTCGTTAAAAAAAAAAAAAATCGCCCATGTCTGGGTTGCTCTAAAGCATTATTGATAGTTCACAGAGTGGCTTCAGAGTGGAAGGTGTCTAGTGATGAGCACGTGCCCACTTTCTGATTTCGCATTAGTGTTGGAAATTTTGCCCATTATTCTTTTGCAGGGAGACTTTGCCCATGGCCAAGTAGAGGTCTGACAAAGGGCAGAAAAACACACATCCAGCGCGTACTTTCTGTAGGCAAATTCATATCACAAAAAAGGCCGGTACAGAAGGTCACACAATACTATGACCCCCTGGCCCTCCCCTCAGGTCCTGAAATCTCTGACCTTTGTGATTCTCTGGATCAGAGATTTCTTTTTTTTTACAAAGATCTATGTCTTTATTATTATTTTTTGATGGAAGAAAATGAAATCTTTGAAGGGAGAAATGATACAGTTAATACAGGTCAGAGCTAAGAAAGATCTGGAAAGCCAGAAGGCACAAGTTATTAAAGGAACATCTAAGTGCTGGGCACAGGCTGCCTCC